>JASFDH010002738.1:0-10119 GCA_036937195.1 Nidularia pulvinata | reverse complement strand
ATGCTTTGACTTAGAGTGTTGGCATGTAATGCATGAATTACAGCAATCCTTGACCATGGTCCTAATATTTGGCCATGTATAGGTTCTGCAAATGAGGGAGAGTGTCTTATTTTGGCCAAAATGACCTGACAAGATGTGGTCATGTTTGTACCAGAGTAGAGGTCTTTACACTTGTCATATCCCTATATGGTGCAGCATGCACCATCTCTGGCATGCTCACAATCAATCCTGATGCTTTCCTGACTTCCTGCTCATCTCCATGTTTACTCAGGTTTACTCTGGTCCATTTCCATTTTTGTACTTACTTTGTTTCAGCCACACACACTATACTTTTTATAGTATATCTCTTTGTGTTAATATTCAATTTGTATTCCTTAGTCTTTGTCATATGCTTTCTCTCTCTTAACCCACTTACTTCTCCATTGCACTAGTATGATTATAGTGCTCTGTGTATTTACTCTGGTTACTTAGACTTTCTAGTATTTAAGTACTTCAAATGTATCATAGTACCTTAGTTTGTTAATTATTGTGTTTTAACATCCCTACTAGTCTCTGGCTAGTGGATAAGCTACCTCTAACTCATCCTCACTCATCTCTACCTGTTATCATCCCACTTGTCATTGCACTTTGTGCTCAACAAGATCTCTGGTCTCTGGAGATCCCTCCTGACCAAATCTCCAGTCAGGAAGTTGAGTATTGATTGTCACTATACCTGGATCATATTACTCATTGTTATCTGCAAATTGGGTGTTAGGAATGAAGGAGGCACAGCACATAAGCTGAAGCTGTCACCCATCTTGATCCTTTCCCTTTGGTAGCACTCAAATGTGTTTTCTGGAGATATTCCTGGAGACTCTGGAGTCTCTCCCTGTTCTCCCTGCACATTCTATCTGTCCAGGATCTCTAGGTTATACCCTGGAAACAAGTTTGTGACAACACTCCCCCATGAGTTCCACATGGAATCCATGACTCAGCAACACTGCAAATTCCCTTGATACCAGTCCACATTTATTCCATGCTCATTCCACATTTATTCCATGGGTAAATCATTGCACAAGGAATTAATATGGAATATTCCAATGGAATTCACATGGAATCCATGGAATGTCCCTACTTTATTTTACTTGTTATTATATGTAATAAATAAATAAAACATTGTGATTAGGAATTGAACTCTAGACTTTATATTAATTGTAAATACATTCCTAATTAAAAGTATTATATTATATTTAGTTATTGTAGTATTTAAAAAGGTAGGGCTATATATTTATGTATTAGCAGATGGCACTAATATTAGACCAGCACTGAGCTTGGCCACATCATCAGTGCCTAAAATAGGAATTCTCATGCTTTTATTCCCCACCACCACTCCACACTGTCCCTCCCCCCATCCTCATGATCATGGGTACTCACCCTGCCACCACCAACAACAACAACATTGACAACAGCAATGACAACAACATCAATGATGACAACAGCAACAATGACAACAGCAAAGGCCCCAACCTCCTTCCCCATTCATGGCACCAGTGACAGCAACAGTGTAAGGGCTGGACTCCCAACACTACTCGGAATTAGATTAGATAGTGGTGCTATCAGGGATAGCACCTGTTCAACTACATCTCTGAGTGAAGTACAATACCTATGCATGTTATTCAATTATTTAAACATTCCTGATATCTCTGAATTGCTCACAACAGGTATGCAATTCAACTTGGAACCTGTGCTCAATACACTTGCAAGATTCCTAATATGTATTATATTAACTCTGTAGTACAGTATATAAGTAGTTACTTAGGTAGTTGTATTGGTAGACTCTCTTGAATCAAGACTGTGAACACTCTTACCAATTGTCTTGCTTCACTTCAAGAAACAACCTCTTTGTGTTACACTCCATATCGACTTACAACTGCTTGTCGATTGCAGTGTACTCACATTTTTTGAGTATCTTTTTCTTGCATTCATACTCGTATTTGGACTGATCACCCAGGTGCATTTCAAAATTTTCTCTCTCATTACCAATTTCTTGTTGTTTTAGTTATGGCCAATATGCATATGCAAAAATGGCAGACCTCATTGTGTAAAGCATGCTCGCTTGCAGATGAGGTGGCTGCTCATGGTGCAGCTCTCAGCATGACTGCTGGAGACACCTCTACTGAGCTTGATGTGGTTGGGGAATTAAACCCATATCAACTACCACTGGTGAGCTCAGATTACTATACCCCTTGTGTGTCTCCTGCTCCATTTTCAGCAACAGACCTTGAGCTGGCAATCAAGTGGGGATTTTGCCCTGAGGAGGGGTTGTCCCATGCTGGAGGGTGCATCCTTCATAGTTCACAAGCCAGTGCTCATGTAGGGAATTCCCAGGCTGAGGAAGATATCCCTAGTACATTGTTAAGCTCTGTAAGTAGCATTATAGATACATTGGATACTTTGAGCAATACCAGCTCAGTGTCTTCCTGTGAGTGCGATGTGCCTTTGGGCTGCTTGCCCATTGTTGCATGTGATGCACCTTTGGGCTGTACGACCACTGTCCAGAGCGATGCACCTTTGGGCTGCTCACTCACTGACAAAATCTCTTTGTCCTCAAATGAAACTGCCAAGACAGCTGAGGACCTTATGGTTGCAACTAATCCAAAGGGATTTAAACTAGCTGTCAAAACATCAAAACCAATTTTGAAAACATTGCAGAGTAATTTCCAAGCAGCACCTAAGTTCTTCCCTGATTGGTTTGACCTCATGAATGATGAGGGTCAGTTAGGACCCATCCCAGGCATGTGGACTACTCCAAACAAATTAAAATTCACCCTACCAGAATTTAATGGCCTAGGCACAAATTTATCAATGGAAATTAATACATACTTTGCAAAAGTTTCATACAATATGGATCTACAAACCAGTTTACTAGCCAGCCCATATGATGCTGATATGAGCTCCAGCAATGAGTATAATTCTGAATCAAATGAGGGTTTTGTTACCAATTTTGCAAATAACTCTGAAGAAGAATTTGTTGTACACAGCACACAATGACCAGAGGGCAGGAAAAATAATGCCTGTCTCTCTCAATGCCACTATTGTCAAAGTGACCGACTCAGAATCTGAGCAGTAGCATCATAAATTGCATACAGACAAAAATAAAGTCAGTACTCCAAACAGAGGGCATAAATCCAGTGACAATGGTAAAAATTTACCATCTTCCTCCAAAGGCAAGAATATTGATCCTGCAGAGTGTGGACCAGACTATGAGAAGCTCAAAAAGTCTGCAAAGGAATCAAAGTGATCAAATTCAAAGAAACCAAAAGAACCTATTGACTACTTTAGTCCCAGACACTTCAAAAGAGATCAGTCTGAAATACCAGATGGTGGATGGTTGTTAGCATTACAGTCGGAAACCCTTCTGACATTATTTCCAATTTTCTCCAACATAGTGCTATCATAGCCTATGACCTCTCATTCCTAATTTAGTTGGGAAATGAGCCTTGAAAGTATATTTGGATTCCCACTTCTGAGTTCTCACTACATGGCCTGCACAACAACTATTTCAACCCCTCATACCACTACAGCACATGCACAATCTCATCTGAATATGGCCTCCATAAACCATCCCAAAACCCACTCTGTATCTGCTGCTCATGCTACTTTAGCTTCGCCTCTGACGGCCTCTGGGTCGAATAATAAATGCAAGGAACATGCAACTTCCTGTGCCCCTTCCATCATGCTGAGTCAGACCCTATGCACTCCACCTCAGGGTAATAATTCTGGCCCACCTGGTGGTGACCCAGATCCCCCTGGTGATGATGACAGAAATCCTGCCGATGACCACAATAACCAGGGAGGCCCAGGTGGCAACCCTGATGACCCCAATGATCCTGACTATGTTGGCAGGGATGATTATCCCTCTTCCGACAAAGCACCCAACCAAAATTCCAACCTGGTTTGTGTACTTGGACAACTCTCTCAGTCCATTTGCCGGAAGGATGCCTTCAAATCTGACAAGCTTAAAGTGAAGGAGCCTGATATTTACAACAGCTCTGACCCCAAGAAACTTGCCCCATTCCTCTTACAGTGTGCAATCTACTTCTGAAATAATCAGAACTATTATTCCAGCAACTCAGCCAAAATCAATTTTGCTCTATCATACCTCCAAGGGACTGCCCTTGATTGGTTTGAACCCTATATCATTTCCAATGATCTTACTGATAGCTGGCTAGAATTTGTTGAAGTGCTCCAGCAAAATTTTGGAACTATTGACCCAGCTGGAGATGCGGAAGAAGAACTTGATAACCTCCATATGTGTGACAACCAGCGCATCCTCAAATATAATGTTGAGTTCAACCACCTAGCAGTTAAGACCTCTTGGGATGCTGGGGCCCTTCGACACTGTTACTACAAAGGACTTCCAGATTGAATCAAGGATATCATGTCCCAAACCAGAAAACCTACTTGACTCATTGACATGAAGGACATTGCTCAGACCATAGATGCCCACCACTGGGAGCAGCAGCACAAGAAATCTTGTGCTGAAAATGCTTCCACAAAATCGGAAAAAGCTTCCAACAAGGGTAAAAAGTCTTCTGGCAACAATAATCAGCAGTCCAACTCATCAAAGTCTTCAAACAACAACAACAGGAACAATAATAACAAATCCTCAAATAACAACTCCTCTACCCCAAATATGACTTCATCTAAACCTGCTCTGAAGAAGCCTGACCTTTCTGATAAACTTGGAAAAGACGGAAAACTGACCACCCAGGAATGCCAATGCTGATTCAACAATAATCTCTGCATGTTTTACAGAGGTACCGGTCATATGGCTAAGGACTGTAACAAGGCTGGTTCTTCTAATGCAAAGGCCAAAGCCCATGCATCAACAACTTTGGATAAGAAGGATGCTCCTTCCAGCTCTGCTAAGAGCTCAGAAAAATAGAGAGCAGTCCTCAGTACTCTGCACAGACTGAGAACTGCATTGAACTCACCTGTGCACCCAAGGAGTTCAGACTCAATGTGTCTGCTCTTTCTGACCCAAATTCTCTTGTTTTACAGCTCACATCTTCCAATATCTCCAATTCTCAATTTTTTTTCTCCAAACACTTGTGGACTCTGGCTCTTCTCACTGTTTTATTGATACCAAACTTGCTCAAAAACATGCCCTATGGACTTCTACTATACCTCTGGTTGAACTGAAGCTTTTCAATGGCTCCTCAAATACTTACATCACTGAGGTAGTACATCTTCCTGTCTGATTCCCTACTGGTGAATGCATGACTATTGAATGTTATGTGACCCTGCTTGATTCCTCTTGTTCATTGGTTCTTGGATATACATGGCTAGCCTATTACAATCCATTGATTGACTGGTCTTTAAGTCATCTTTCTTTCTGAACCCCTGTGCTTGAGACTGATCCAACTCCAACGTCAACTGCTTCTGCCTTTTCTGTGCCCGAGCACCCTCCGACACCAGTGGACCCTCTGTTCGCTTCTGATTCTCAGAAGACTCCTCACATCTCTCTGATTAGTGCAGCTGCTTTTATGCATGCATGTCATCTAGAGGGTTCTCAAAGCTTCCAAATCCATTTAGCACAACCATCAGTTTCTGGGCTCTCCAGATCTGCTTCTGAGCCCCCAGTGGACTTATTGTCCATTCCACAGGAATACCATGATTTTGACAACATTTTTAGCAAAACAAGAGCTGACATGCTCACTCCGCATCACTCTTATGATTTGAAAATTAACCTCGAGGAAGGCTCTATGCCCCCTCTCAGTACTGTTTATTCTCTCTCTCAATCAGAGCTTCAAGCCTTGCATGAGTTCATCAATGAACATTTAGCCATAGGTTTCATTCATGCTTCACGACCCCCACACAGCATGCCCATCCTCTTCATTCAGAAGAAGGATGGCTCTCTCCAACTTTGTGTTGATTTCTGTGGTTTGAATCAGATCACCAAAAAGGATTGTTATCTACTTTCCTTGATTTCCAACCTTCTCGATAGTCCTCAGAAAGCTTGTGTCTATACAAAAATAGATCTCTGACACACTTATCATCTTGTCTGCATTGCAGAAGGTGATGAGTGGAAAACAGCATTTCGAACTTGCTATGGTTCTTTCAAATGACTAGTCATGCCATTTGGTCTTACCAACCCCCCAGCTGCTTTCCAACGTTTCATGAATGACATTTTTCAATATCTGTTAGACATCTGCATTACTGTCTATCTAGACAATATTCTTATTTATTCCAATGACATTTTGCAACATTGGAAGCATGTCCAAGAAGTCCTCAAACACCTCCAACAGCATGGTCTTTATGCCCAAGCTGACCAATGTGAATTCCACTCTAACCATGTGGAATATTTAGGCTATATTCTTTCTCCAGAAGGTCTTACAATGTCACTGGACAAGGTAAAGATTATTCAGGATTGGCCTGAACCACAGAAAGTGAAAGACATACAGTCTTTCCTTGGATTCACTAATTTTTACTGTTGGTTCATTTTTGGGTATTCCAACATTACTGTTCCTCTCACCTGACTCACTCAGAAAGGCATCCAATGGGACTTTTCCAATGACTGTCATGCTGCTTTCAATACCCTCAAGAAAGCTTTTACTACAGCTCCCATTCTTACTCACTAGCTTCTGGATTCACAAATCATTATTGAAACCAATGCTTCTGACTATGCTCTTGCCGCCATACTGTCCATCATCACTTCTGATGGTGAAATTCACCCAGTCACATTCCACTCCTGAACATTTACCATTTCCAAACTTAACTATGATACCCATGACAAAGAATTACTTGCAATTTTTGAAGCATTCCAGATCTGGCACCATTACCTTGAAGGTTCCAAGCTTCCAATCAATGTTGTCACCAATCATAAGAACCTGGAATACTTTTCTACTACCAAGGTACTTACTTGTTAACAAGCCAGATGGTCAGAGTATCTCTCTCAGTTTAATCTCATTATATGTTTCCAACCTGGATGTCTTGGAATGAAGCCTGACACTTTAACTAGATGATGGGATGTCTACCCTAAAGGAGGGAATAATGACTATGCAGCAGTTAACCCACATAATTTCAGGCCAGTATTCTTGCAAGAACAACTTAAATCATCTCTCCAAGCTACCAAACTCTTTGTTCCGGTATTATGTGCATCAGTTATTATGGATGTCAAAACACTTCACTCCAATATCCTTTCTGCTATAGCTTCTGATCTGATTGCTTCTGAACACTTTTCTGTTCCTGAAGGCTGCTGGACCATAGATCCTGGTGGTTTACTATGACTTGACAACTGAATTTATGTCCCTGATTATAATGATTTACAACTCCATGTTCTTCAGTATAAACATGATCATATTCTTTCTGGACATCTAGGGCAAAACAAGACCTTGGAACTCATCCAATGCGAGTACACTTGGCCTGGTCTCCAAGACTATGTCAAAAACTACTACAAATCTTGTGTCACTTGTATGTGCTCTAAGCCTCAGTATCACAAGCCGTACAGTCTTCTTAAGCAGCTTCTGATCCTGAAACTTCTATGGAATTCTATCTCTATGGATTTCATCGAGAAACTGCCTCTGTCTTCCAGCTACAATGTGATACTGGTAATTGTTGACTGACTCACTAAGCAGGCTATTTTTTGTCCAACACATGACACAGTCACTTCAGCAGAGCTAGCACAACTCTTTGTCATCAATGTCTTCTTGAAGCATGGTGTCCCTGAGCATGTAACTTCTGACTGTGGTTCCAAGTTGATCTCTCACTTCTTCTGATCTCTCAGAAAAGCTCTTGATATGTGCCTACACTTCATCTCCAGATATCACCTGGAAGGTGATGGCCAGACTGAATGAACTAATCAAACACTAGAACAATACATCTGTGTCTATTGCAATTATCAGCAAGATAATTGGTCAGAACTTCTTCTGCTTGCAGAGTTTGCTTACAACAATGCTCCTTCTGCTATGACTGGTGTTTCTCCTTTCTTTGCCAATAAGGGCTATAACCTGAACCTGGCTATTCATCCAGAACAAGATCTTGCTTCCACCAGAGCCTGCAAATTCATCACTAACCTTGACAACATACACCAAATGCTTAGATCCAAGATGGCTGAAGTTCAGTGATGCTATCAAGGACCCACCGATGCACACCAGAAACCACCTCCGACCTTCTGAGTTGGACAAAAGGTTTTTGTCAAAGCACAATTCTTCTGAATGACTCAGCCATCCAAGAAACTCTCAGAAAAATATCTTGGTCCCTACAAAATCATTGCTCAGGCTGGTTCTCATTCTTTTACTCTCCAGCTCCCTGATAATATGTGAATGGTCCATCCAGTTTTCCATGTTTCCATGCTAGAACCCATGACTCTGAACATCTTTCCAAATTGCTCAGAAACACCTCTGCCACCTGTTCATATCAATGGTGAACCTGAATATGAAATAGCTGAAATTGTTGACTCCAAGATAGACAGGCAATGAGTCTGTAAACTTCAATATCGAGTTCAATGGCTAAGCTATGAAGACACCAACAAAGAATTTTCCTGGCTTCTGGCTTCTGAGTTAAATCACATGGCAGAACTTGTTTCTGACTTTCACACAGCATACCCACACAAGCCTGGACTGTTAACTTCACTTTGATTTGTTTATTATAAATTAATCATCTCTTATTTCTTCATTCCACACTAGTTTAAAACCCAAGAAAAACCATTATCAAGAATTCTAGTATATACAAATAAAATTCTGTCCCTTTCCGATACATTTCCGACACTCTTCCAACTACTCCCTAAGTGTTTGGGAAGGAGGGACAACTGTGCACTCTTCTTCCACCTGCTCATCCACCTCCATTTCCTCTGACCTCTCCAGATCCTTCTCCAACATACCCTCCAACATCTCACCTGCTTCTGCCCCTGACCCCACTTTGTGTTCATCTTCCTCTCCCCCAGTCTCCACCACCTCTGGGCTCATTGACCTCTCTGTTGGTGCATAGCTTGATTCTGAGCACTCTGTTGTGACTACCAGTGGCAGTTGCTGCCACTGGTCAGCAGGGTTGATACCCATGATGGCCTTGATTAGGCATGAATGCACTCCAGCTTCCAACTTCTGACCTTCATCAAGCACATGTATAAGGAGGTTGATGGCCCCACTCAAGTTTGTCTGTGCCTTCTTCATCTTCTCCACCAGCTTATCCATCACATCTGCTACCCTCACAACCTCTTTCCAAAGCCCCTCGATCTCTGCCTTGCCAATTCCATACTGTGGGGTGTGCATCTTCTTCCTCACTAGTGCTTCATCCACCGACCCTGCTTCTTCTTCTGACTCCTCCACTGCTTTACTGCACTTCTGAGAGGGCCCTGCAACTGCTTCCTCATTTCCCCTGACCCTCTGAGATGGTCGCTTGAAGTCCTCCTCTGTCATGCAGCACTTCTGCTTGCTCTCCATGCAGTGGTGACATGATGTCTTGCTTGCAGGCTGTTTGCCACTAAATACAAGTCAGCACAAAGAAAATTAGAATTGATAATTCACTTACCTTGGAGCATGCAGCACACACTCCTGACCCTTCTTCCAGCACAGGAAGCAAGGTGACTCCCTGCTCCAAAGTGCCTCCTTCCCCTTGCCCTTGTTCTTTGCCTCTGCTGCCTTCTGAGCCTCTTCCTCCTTCCGACATTGCTCTTCCACCTCCTTCTGTTATTGTTCCTTGTAAGCAGTGTCCTGCCTCTTCAACTCTTCAAGTTGGGCTGCAATTTTTGCCAGTTCCTGTGCAAGGAACTCAGTGTTCAACATTTGGGCAGAGGACAACATTATTCGGAAGGTATTGACATAGGGTGTTGTTACCAGTGGTGATGATGTGGGTGATTGAATTGGCTGATGAGAATTTTTATTTCTGTCTCCTGACTCTTATGCCAACACACAAAAATTAACTCCAAGATTCATGACTATCTCTGAAACCTTAAAGGCCTCGATGGCTTGACCTTAATGGGGAGATACTGTCATATACCAAAAACCAGATCATGCTTCCAACATTCTTCTGACTACCCCCAACCCCTTTTCCAATATTTCCAACTACCATGATACCCTGTTTCCTATTCACCTCATTACTGTTTCTATGCTGAACAATACTTGGATCCTTATCAGAACA
>JASFDH010002737.1:0-10121 GCA_036937195.1 Nidularia pulvinata | reverse complement strand
TTGATGAAGGACGATTTTCCGACATTGGGGTAGCCGCAGATAAGGAGTGTACGAGTGTTGGGGTCGATGGCGGGGAGACGGGAGATGTGCTGACGGACTTGTTCAAGGTAGGCAAGAGGGTCCTTCTGGCGTCTCATGATTGTAGCCATGCTACGGATAGTACGTGGGTCAGCTGCATGCGAACGCACAGAATACAGCTATACTCACCGACCGAGAGCAGCCTTCTTAAGCTGCTTACACCTATAAAGACTGTCGCCGAACTTGAGCAGACGGACATAATCCTTCGCAACTTGATCGATCAAATGTCTGGCGGTGCGAAGCTGGCCAAGGGCAAGCTTGTAATGGTTTTTGTCGTAAAGAACGTTCATGAGGGAAGACAGGAAAGGGTGAAGGTCCTGTATGAGTAGAGGACCATATGAGAGGTTACTCTAACTCAATAAAAGCAAGGAAACATACGTCAAGCATGGGGAATTCAGTCAAGATAGCACCAAGCTTCTCGTCGAATGTATCTTGAGTAAACTTGACTTTGCGCATGTAGAAATTTCGTATCCTGCTAATTTTGAAGTTTTTATGGATGACCTAGATCCATTCTTCGTCTATGAAGCTCGTTAAAGTTGGAGATCTGCAGGACGAACCGTAGGTGTCTTCCTCTGTGTTTTGGACAGTACGATGTCCAGGAAATCGGCTGCCGTTGGCACGGGGGCGATCGCCTTGAGTCCGCTCGTCGACATGGTGGATCCGGGCGATTATAAGGCTGGGAGAATGAGTGTTTTGCGAGGGACCCAGTCGTTACTGAGCGGCCTCGAGGGGGTCGTTGCCAAAGTAGATTAATGACTGCTCCTCGAAAAAATTAGAATTCCCACACACCACGTGTTAACCATCTACTATTGGTGGCGGTGCTCAACCGCGCTGCAACTTACTGAAGTTGGATGATTCGCCAAAGTATGATTTTATCCATCACTTTCGAGTGGGTCTCAGGGATTGTCGTGTCACTCGCGTGAATTCGATTTCCATTCCTTTTTTGCTTGGATCTTACTCCATACTTAGCGTTTGGTGGCTTGGCGAATACGAAGAGGCAGTAGTAATAGAACCGTGGTCTATCGAAGAGCCTCGCCAAATGCCATAGCTTTTCGACGAAGACTACGCTGTCAACTTCCTCCGATCCCGTCGATGCCCGGTTCCTGCGTTTAATATAGATGAACGGCCCACCGTGAAATTAATCAAGCCAAAGCTCTGCTCGCGGTTGTCTTCGGTATAGCCAAAGCCATATTAACTTATAAGGGGTTTTCCACGCGGCCGACCAGCATCGAGCTGGCTTTTGGCGTTGGTATCACTATCGGGTGTGTATTAACCAGTATTTTAACTGGGAGTAGCCTGACCTCCCCTTAGTCTTTATTGTCTTAACCTGTATGAAGACTGTCCCGAATCGGCTCTATTTCTTACGATACTAGGTTGGAATTTGACGATACATCCGATATTCTATCTGGTACGAGTCCAACCATTACATTCAGATATATGCTTACTAAAGGAGAACAAGCGCAGGCATTTTCTTCCCTCGTTTAATTTTGAAATTAATTTCGCCACTCGAGCTCTAATTCTGCAAGAAATAGGATTTCTCCTTGGGAAGGAACGTGCGACTGACATTTATTGCGCAGTATCTCTGAAACTCGTCATATTGGTAAGTACATCGTTGTATATTTATACTTGTCAACACCATTGACGCCTCAATTAAGATCCAGTAGTTTCTAGATATGGCCTGCTGGTGGCGGCCTTTTTATTTCTGTATTGTATAGTTTTCTTTGTCGTAAAATGTTAAAAGTCTCTCTGAGAACAGCTGTCTGGGATATATTTTCTGGCTGCAATCTCTTTGAGATACTTGTCTTGAATCCAAGCCATCGACCGATGGAGGTAGTGCTTCCCTCACTTAACTAACAAAGATTCAGATATGGAAGAAATCTAGGCCTTATCTCGTACATATACAGCGGGCGTCTACTAGCCAGTAACAGCAGACACGCACGTTCTGTCTTGGTAAGTCTGATAAGCTATATCTTATACATACACTAAACTAGCTTGGCTATTATGCTGTGGAACGTTAAATATACACTGACAGATAATAAACGCTGGTGGCTGCACAGGTTAGCTCTTTGTTGAATACAAGTACCCCGGTATGCAGTTGCAAGATCGCCATTTCCTTTCTGTCGCTTCCCTCCTGCTTTACGTTGGATGGAGCCTATCGCTATGAATCCGGCGGAACCTGTCGATAAGGCAAGTCCGCTCTTTCTTGAATCTCTACCCCTGGACAAGAACCATCCGAACTCAAACCTTTCTGGCCTCCAGGTGGTCGCTGAAATCCATCCTTGGCGCTGTGGCGAACCTTGGCAGCACCCGATTCCGAGGGACAAGAAGAATAAAAACCACTGGGAAAAATGCCATGATGTAGTCCAAAAGTACGACGAAGAAAAATGCGATGCCTGGAAGGACGAGATCGAAAAACTTTTGATTTTTGTAAGGCGCTTGATGATTTTTATTCTTATAAAATTTACAGCCGCTCATTCTCCATTGTTGAAATTAGGCCGGTCTATTCTCCGCTACCGTCACAGCCTTTACGATTGAATCGTACAAATGGCTTGACGAGGATCCAAGCGAAATGACTAATCGCTTGCTTTTGAATATATCCCTCCAGATACACCAACAAGTTAACAATGTGTCGACACCTATTGTTCCGGATTCAGTACTATTTTCCGTCTCTTCGTCCGTTGTGCGGATAAATATTTTCTGGTTTCTCAGCCTGACGTTAAGCATGACCACCGTCCTCGTTGGGATCCTGTGTACCCAGTGGCTCCGCGAGTTTTTGCGAGATGCGGCGCGCTCACACAAGGATGCTGTGGCTCTGCGGCAAATGCGTTCCGAAGGGCTAGAGACATGGAAAGTTCCCCAGATCCTATCGGCGCTTCCTTTGCTACTGCAACTGTCAGTGGTCTTATTTTTTGCAGGTATCTTGGAATTGTTATGGGCTCGAAACTGGAAGGTTGCGCTTGCTATCACAATAGTAGCTGGAATGGCCTTTCTTTTCCTGGTTACTACGACAATGCTCCCTGCTCTCCAGTCAATATTCATTTCAGATCCGCACCTCCGGGTTGGGCAGTGCCCTTATAAATCACCGCAGTCATGGGCATTCTATCAACTGGTGCTTCGCTTGGTACTGATAGCGAAGTTTCTTCATGCTCGATGGTCTTCTATCAGGTTTTTTTTGCCAGAGAATACAGCGGAGGCGCCTGTGGTAGAGCCAGATACAGCCTATACATCTACCTTGGCCTACTTTGGCAGGTTCGCGAAAGAAGTTCAAGATATCGACTGGGTCGAGTACGACATCCGATGGCGTTATATGCGAGATGCATCGTATTTTGACTTTGTGACAGGCTATCCACGCGAGCCGCAAGATGAGGCTGACATTCTGCATGGTTTGACGTGGGTTGACAAAACTTTTACACAGGACATTGATATGGTTTATATGGTATATCATTGCCTCCAAGACTTGGAAAGTCCTCAGGCAGCTCAAGTTGTCTCTGACCTGGATCCAGTCCTCGCCGATCTGCCAAAATTACTCTTCCCGGAGCGCTCAAATTCAACTAAGGAGAATACATTTTACGATGTTACCCCTGCTTCCCATCTCCAGCGACGAGAACATATTTTTGCAGTGTTTTTACGGCTTCACAAGCATTTACATCCGTCTATTAACACTTTCTATCTGGAATCCGTTATTCGACTCATAAATACAAGTGCCCAGTGTGTGCCTTACATAGTTTTGCGTGAGTCTGATCATGACTTACAAGGGCTACCTGATGGTTGGTGTCTGCATATCGGATCCTGTGACTGTCTAACATGATTGTTAGATATCTTGGAGCAATTATTCATGTCTCTTAGGACCGTAATATCTCATGATAGCATTACAGAAGAGCACGGTTCTCAGATATGGGGTTTCCTCCGAGATCTATTTCAACAAAAACGTACTTCAGTTAGCGAACGTCTTTTGACAATAACGTTCGATATCTTCGAGGAATTTCATCACTGGTTGACGCAATCGGAAGAGTCCAGAGTACGCCGGGTGGAGATATGTGTTGCTGGTATTATTTGGATTTTTTCATTGCTGGATACCGATACCGTGGAAACTTTGCGTGCTATGACGCTTTTCAGGAAGGCCGAGGAGCTGGCACTAGCCTTGGATCGCTGCATTGTTGAATATCATGGAGCTTCTAAGGTGCTTCGTGGGCTACGGATTCGTAGGTGGCCCGATCTGAAGAAGAAGATTCTTCCTGCCCAACGAACGCTTGAGCTTGATTCAGCTGTCGATAATTCTAGGGTCACTGGTGTGCGAGCCACTATTGTCTAATAAGACTGCTTTAACGTTCCGTAAATATTTACTGTGGCCTTTATATGTGCTATCACTTTTATGTATCTGTGACAGTATAGCAGGGCTGTCACAGCTTAGTGTGGCTGACTCAGCCTTGCGTCACCGGAGTAATGGGTACTACAGGCTGTAATGAACCGGGTATCAGTGGGACAGATAGTCTAACGGTTGCATTGTATGCAATTCCAGCGTGTTCCATTTATCCGGTCGTTACAGTATCAATACGTTGAACATTTCACTGCACGTACTTCTCCCAAAACGCAGTTAGGTCCTTTACAGCCGTCCCACCTTCCTTCCAAGCCTGTGAGAACTCTTCTTTCAATTTTTCTGCATTCCTTCTCAATTCTACACCCTTCTGGCCACGAATTGCATCGATGACTTCCCGTATTTCAACTCCCACTGCTTCACGTGTTCCAATTGGAGCTTTTCCATTCCTGAGCAATGGCTTGACGCCCTGTCCGGTTCTGACTTCAATGAGCTCAATGCCTACTTTAAGGTTCTCTGAGAGATGGGCAGCGGCAGCTGGCTGATCTGCGTCAAAGGGCCAAAAAATTCTAAATATGTAGGTTAGTATGAATGAATTGAAAATTGGAGCATGACATTATTACAGTGGGATACCGCTTGCCAGAGATTCTGTAAGACTTCCGTGACCTCCGTGAGTAAGGAACCATCCTGTGGCCTAAAGATTATGATTAATTCATACTAGGAACTCATTAGGATCGAGGAGACAGACTTGGTGGTTCAAAATATACTGCTGTGGCGCCCACGTGGTCAGCATTCCTAGACCTGACACCTTGACTTTGGTAGTCAGCTCCTCGGGTATTTTTGCGAATGGTGATGCACAGCAAAAAATCTTATAATCAATAGAAGAATCAATGCCTCGTCTCACAAGTACGAAATATATTGCACGTACGAAAGGAAATTTCTTCTCGAGTAATGCTTCAATTACCTCATCAATGTAGTCATGGACTGTCGGCCAAAATACAGTGCCAAAAGACATCTAGTCCAAGAGGTGAGATTGCTGAGAGATTATTCGAAAGGGGCCCTCTTACGAAGAGAACTGATCGTGTCCCGAAATTGGTATTCATTCTGTTGAGAAACTTCGCGACTTCCGTATCCTTTAATCCCGTTTCTGCCTCAGACCCGTAGTCAACAGGAAGAAGAGGTCCTAGAGCATAGACGTCCTTCTTATCTGCCAACAGCCATGATCTCATTGCATCCAGGGATTCTTTTTCGAAGGCTTCACTAGTTGCCATGATTACTGCATCACAAGTCTGCAAAAAGCTGCAAAAAGGATTAAGATTGAATTTGGAATAAACAGAGACATCACTCACTTATAGCCTCCTCTCAAAAAAGGCGCAAGAGGAATATCGAATGGTATCTACGATTCGAATGAGTCGTCAACATGGCACTGTATAGTTGTATAACGAGGGATCCTACAATCTGAGGGAAAAATTCGTAGTCATACATAGCAGGAAGTCCGGGTATTTTAACTACGGCTCCTTCGGTATGTTTTAGAATCTGGATACAGGATATTAGAACCTTCTTCAGTTCAAGTGAAAAATGTGTAGACCTTATCTCCAACTTCCTCCGGTGACACTCCAGTTCGAACTGCCTCGGCATCCGTTTTTGCGCCAAAATCGCCTAGACCACCTAAGCTCTCGGGTCCCCAGAGACGGATAGTGGTTGACGTTCCGCCAGTTGCCCAAGCAATTATCGGAACTGAATTTCCGGTCACCGTCCGAGTAGCGAGGAGCTGAGGAAATGCAAAAAACTAGTTGGATATGTTTAAAAATCTGATAATTCAAGCAAGACAGAATACACACGTCCAATATAACAGCAGCAGGTGCAGGTGCAGCGTCGAACGTGACCTTGGTTTCAGAACATGTGATTGGCCTTGCTTGAGAGAGTGTCATATAGGCCGCTGGGTAAGACTCCGTGAATGGCTTCAAAAGTTTGAATAATTCTGATTCGCCAGTGGATTCAAAAATCGCCACAACCCTAGATATTATTCGTTAGTTATGAAGCTACGGTTAAAACGTATGATTCAGACTAATTACCGGATCCTTTGGAGCAACGGTTGCAGAGAATTGCCTTGAAATTGTCTAGAAAGCTCTGACCGGAACCTATCCAGCAGAGTTGGAACAGTGAAGATAGTCACCACCATATTGTCTCGTTCGCGAACGAGTCGAGCCGACAAGGCGCAGATAGGTCGGTTATGGCCTGCAGACAAATGAGCACAGTAGAGAGAGACTCGATGCAACATAACTAACCCCATGCTGGCAGAGCGGTAAATAACAAATGCGAAAGGTTCGATGGCGACATAATTGACTATGTAGACGATGTCGAAGAATGTTGATTATTCGAAGAACTCAAGGTCGTTATATACTGGATGCTGTTCACATAATGGCCACTAGATTTTGGCGTAAGCTCTATTGAGTAACGACACGTCCTGACCGAAAGATTACACATTCGCTTGTTCCGTTGTATGTGCTCACAGTCCTCATTGGCCAAAGCTTCTCGCTTCCTGGGAGACTATCAATCGATCGACATCCAACTGAATGGTAGATATCCACGCGAGGGTTTTCTCTTCGATCAGACTTCACGCTATGGACAAAGTTGCGATCATACCTTCATAAGGCTGCTGCAGTGAGAGAACGGCTGAGGACGTGCTGCCGCTGGTGAGCGCTGAGGCTTCGGAGAGCGCTGAAGTTCGGTATCGCAAGTATTCCGAGTCCCTTCTGTATGGCTAAACGGTATTGGCAATGACTAATATTAACCAGTGTTGCTACATGGTCGATATCCACATCGACCAGAACCTGCTTTGATAGCCTTTTAGATCTCAATGACAGGTTTAAATCCTGTTACTTGTGCTGTTTAAGAACACAGCTGAATACAGTATATCTTTGAGAACTATCCAAAAGAAGAATGCTCACCTTCCCATGAACTTAACATCTGCAAGTAATCTGACCATCGTTTGAGGCAATAACTCCGTCGGAGCAGACGCGCTGACTTATACACTATTCTGAGGCTGTTTGCCGTGAGGTGAGGGAAAATACCTGTACAAGCCGTGTGAATTACGTACGCTAGCCCGAACTGGTCAATAAAGACTTGACAAAAACAGGGGAAAACAGCAAGAAAACATTCAGTATTTCAATTTTTAGCAATAACCTCACTTCTGATCCTCATAGATTTTGCTATAGTAGAGATATAAGTCAGTAAGTTCCCCCACAGCCTCGTTCAAATTTGAATGCTTATTGCTGCCAAAGCTATGTCAAGTCAAGTAACTTGAAATCTACATCTCTTCTCCACTGCCGCAACCCTAATTGACTGAATCATGACCAGGCCAGATATCGACCACTATGATAGCGGATGTGCTTCAGTCCTTTTTTGCATACTTTTATACCTCTCTCCAGGATTAAGAACCGCGAATCAAGACCCATCTTAGAAACCTTCTGCAACACCGCAACTGCTACAGTCTTAGCTACAACATGGTTAATTGGTTGCTCTATCTCCCGCTCTTCTACCAACAATGGACTCTCGTTATTGCCTCCTATAAATCTGCAGCTCGATTTTCGATAATAGCTACTCTTCTTAACTCCAGAGTTAACTATGAGGTTAAAACTTAAAAACCTTCAAGGTGCTCAGCTTGATGCTCACTATGGCCGGCGTCTTTCATCATCCAAAGCGGTAGATTCGCAAGTTTTAAATGAGTTCTCGACCGTAGTCCCAAGAAAGTCCCGCCGCGATGCGTTCTTGGTACCCGAATCTCCGTCTTTATTTGATCACAGTAGGCTTGACTCTGCCTTAATTTTAAACCTTCTGCGAGAGCGCCATCGCGCCTGCAGCTACGCCTGCACGAAGTATTGCAGTAGGGTACTATATGGACGAGTTCCACTGCACAGAACCAAGGCAAGCCTATACGTTTATCTCTAATTATTATATCAGAAAGTTACCGTTTACCATTTTAATTCCAGAGCGTGCCTGTGATCCAGAAATTGCAGGTCGGAAAAATGGAGCTTGCTATGATTGAGTGTTTCTCTCCATCTAACGGAAAACAATTGGGCTCTGGCTGGAACGCCAGCCTTACCCCGCACCAGTAGATATTTAATTTTTATATCGGGGACATACTGGATCAAATTAATGCGCGCATGGCTTCAATTCAGACGACGCTATTCAATCCAGACCAATGGTTTGAATCCAAGGACTTGGTTCCTAGACTGGTCGTCAGTGATCCTTCATTGCGTCAACAGTAATGTCAGTATTGGTGGTTTCACTTATTTATCCCCTTTTATCTAGTCTACGAGATTTCGACATTTATATCATCTATTTCTCGGAGCAGATAATGCCGAATTTGAAAGGTACGGATTTCCTTCTCAGCATATGACAGTGTAAACTAACATTGACGTGAAACAGAAGTATACTTTCACAGGTGTTCTCTGGACGTTCACCGGACCCTTGGTGCAATTTATTCGAAGTCTGTCAACCAACTTCAAATCATGCTCATGTAAGGTGTACGCCGTGTTTTTTTTGTTCTGGTGCTGATCGGCATCTTCATAGGCTATCGGACGGTTCGCATTTAAAGCTTCTTAACTCCTTCCTTAGTACAATAGCCAAATTGCTGGATTGCCGATTTATTCGAGATGTTTTCTATTAAAAATAGTCATTTATTGATACATTCCTCCCTACATTTCCCTCTGTTCTTTGGGAAGTCGATCTGTCAAGGTTCTCGCCACTTGATAGAACTACAGTCAAACCTCTCTTAACCCGTACCCTTCGGTAGGCGCCCCGGGCTTTGGGTTTTGAGAGGTTATGGACTATGAGGGGCTGAATTTGGTACAAAATGACAAGTTAGTAATCACCCAAAGCTATGAACTATGGGGATGTATCGGTTAGGAGGACTATGGGTTAAGGGAGTTCGACTATATGCATTATTCGTGTTTTTGCACTCTTGGACGACATATCTTTACAGATCACACGAAAGACGGGGATCTAAATGTATTTTAAGAAGACTACATACAATATACTCTGCCACCATTTTTAACAGGTTTGCCTGATTTGTTTGTGCTGGCAAGTTGGTCCTCGACGCTGTTTGGACTCCGTGAAAAATGTGGCTGGCTCTAGTTGCTTCAACTTGGAGCTCCTTCGCATCTTCGTTGTGTACGAGACAATTTAATACGCATGACTATACTTTTCGCTGCTCAGAATGATTCACGGAAAGCTCTCCCACATCAGATGTCCTATCTGAATCCATGACGCTTCTCTGCGCTGTTATTGTCTTCTGAACAATTGATGTAATATATCTTTCCTAGTGCTATACCCGAGACTAAAGATTGGATATGTATAACGCTACTTCTAGCCTCGCCCGCGGCGGACAATCCTTCTCAACCGCTCCAGTCGGCAAGATATCCACTTAAGTATTAATATCTTGAGGACCTGAGTCTGAGGCCTCACCGCCACCTCCACTGACGACGATAAGCAAATCCTTCCCCGCATCACGTGCGATCAGCTTGGCGTCTATTCCCGCAGGAAGATGATGCCAGCTGCCCCCAGGATGGGGAAGCGTGGATAACGTCACACCAAAACCTGTATACCCATCTAGTGTGCCCGTCTTTGTGTAAATGTCGAGGACCGGACCTCGTTCCCGAAAGAAAGCTAACGAGATTCCACCCTTGCATGCGTACGCGTGCGTGCACGAGTACCATCATCGATC
>JASFDH010002736.1:0-10121 GCA_036937195.1 Nidularia pulvinata | reverse complement strand
GACTCTAGTTGTCAATACCTTGCTTACCTCTGACATGCTTCTGACATTGGTAATTATCTTCTGCTGTGTGGACCACTTGTCTAAGTTAGAACCCACAAGAACTGGAAGGGCACAGCACATAAGCTGAAGCCAACAGTCCTTACATTTAGTATTACAGTCAGAAATCCTTCTGACATTTCTCTGACATAGCACTATCATAACCTACAACCTCTAGTTCCTATTCTCCCTTCTGGAACAAGACTTGACAGTCTTACCAAACCTAAAGAACTTAACATGTGGTCTCACCACTGTTAAACTGAACTCAGGACCAACAAACTTTGCTTTGAACCTCTAAAGGCTTAATTGCTATAACACAAAGTCATTGGCCCCACTACAATGGAGGAATTGGAAATATTAAACACCAGTGTCTCCTTTGACCCTTTTTCACATATGCATCTCTGCTCCATCACCCATTGCCATCATATCATCAATAAAATTGATTTAGATGTTGATGTTGATGAGGACACAGGAGCTTGCAACCCACATTTGGACTTGGGTTTTGACTCAGATGCTGGGGATTCTGGTGTCAATGAATTTGATGAGGCCCTTGAAGCTAGAGTGCAGAATCTGGCTGATCACATTAGCTACAATTACATACTTTCTCTAAGCTGGAAATGGATGAAGACTCCTTCCTACATCCAATTCACTCTCATTCCTGCACTTAGCCTTTATTCTGTATAAGCACAGCTGTGTGTGCAAAGGTTCCTCCAAGGTACTGTGTCAACATTTCTGCTTAATTGCATGGAAAGTGCTAGTGCAGCTCATGTTGATGGGTTGCTCAGAGCCAGAATATCTGGGAAAGCCATCAAAATTATACAACCTGCACAGGTAAAATAGCTATGAGGTGTCCAGGTGGACTGTGGCCTGCCTTTATTAGTCATGAAGACAATTTTGTTTCCCTATGAGGCACAGATTTCAGTGGGCACAACATTTGCAGCTATTCAAGGCTCTCTAGGAATCACTAACATATATATTGTTGAAGACTGGAACAAATGTAGCTATGATGTGGGCACTGAAGTAGAGGACACCTCTTGAATTTGCTGATATACTCTTCCTTTGCCTTATCATCTGCCTCACAGGCCTTGGGATCACAGATTTTTTTCAAGGCAATCCTTCCAACATTGCCAGTTCAGCAAGTCCAGCAAGTCTTCTGAGGACCATTATGTGTGGTTAGTGACATAATATCTCCATTATTATCAATTGCTCACATCAATCCTAGGGTGCTATACTCTCTTACATGAGCAAAAAAATACTCTATTGTGATATTATGCCTGCCACTATATTCACTTCTTTGACAAATCTTTGCAGGCTAGGAGATCTTTCCTCATTGTACATTGCTTACACTGCTTTAAATATCATTGTAGATGCACTGGCAGTGTGGGAAAGCAGTTTACACAACTGTTAAATGAAGAAGGTTTACTAGCCACCATGTTGCAAGAGCTTGTGACTCTTGAACAACAACAGAAAATGTACAGTGCTCTTGCTCTGGGTGATCACTGTAAACCATGACTTCCACCAAACAAAGATCTTAGGGCAACATTTTCAGTAAGAAGTTTCACTGTTACTTTGCAGCTATGCTAAGCATAATGATTATTACTAGGAAATGCTGAGATACATGTCAGTGCACCTAATCTGGGACTGGGCAAAACAGTCAGATGGTGTTAATGCTACTGCAGAGGACCTAGAGTTCACTCTGACACCTTGAGAAATGCTGGAATCCACTTCACATGCCATGCATAGTGTATGTGATGACCTCAAGTACTTCCTTTGGATCATATTTTTTGGACTATACATAAACATTGCCTGGAAGCACTCATGCTAGACAACTCAGTTGCATGAGAACTACACCACTGGAGCATGAGTCCTTGTCAACAAAGCTGTGTGGGAGATATACTATGCTGTAGATAGCCTGCTGTCAGCTGCAGAGTTCAGATTTTCAGTCATGGAAAGAGTGTCTTGATGAGACAGTTCAACCATTTTCTCCACCACCCAAAAAAGACATTCCTTCATACTTTGGGAGCTACTACTACAGCCTTTAGTACAGCTTTGAAACACTTGCAAGCTGCTTTCTGAGTGATTTCAAAGAGGTGCTTGAAGTGGAATTCCTAGAAGAACAGGATACTGGACAGCAACAGAATGAGAGAGATGTATCCTAACCCTATCTTAAATTAAATACCTGAAGTGTTGGTGTCTTCTATTTAGTGCAGGGTACAGTGTCAGCTGATGTGGAGTGGAGGGCTCAACCTATGCAGCCCAGAATGGGAGTGAGCATCAGAGTTTCTCAATGAATGACATTTAATGACAAGATCATCACCTGAACATCCTTTCATTCCCACCTAGTGGTTGTCCTTAGGGTCAACAGATGAACATGCAAAAGCTTTCTTTCATCCCAGCCCCTAAGGACTACATCAATTCATCAATGGTATGTATGACCTATTGGAGTGCTGGCATATCCTGTAGAATAAAACTGTTTTTGAGAAATGTAGATTCAGCATGCATCTTCAAGTTGAATGTCATAATACAAATAGTACTTCAAAGACTCACTCATCAGAAACCTAGAAGGAATAAACCAAGCAAATTTCATGTGCACAAGTCATTCAATGACAGAGAAGTAAAGTCAGCCATAAGAATTTCAGCATTCTGCCGAGAAAAATGTAGACGGAACTTGTCCGAGGTCACAGCGTTCATTGTGGTTGAGTGCCAGTGGTCGGCCACCTGTCTCGAGCCCGGCCCGAGTCCCCGGAAGGCTGTGTTCCGAACAAACCATCCTCATATATTCACTTCAACTTAACCAAAACAACGTTGAACGCGACGGTGGCGCCCAGTGTCCACTATTCGATCAGTAGTCCTATTTAACACCATTGTCTCCTAGCTGCACATTAATATTTCATATCTGGTTTCATTCTACTCTGAAGTGAGGCAGCCAATCAGCATGCCCGTGTAACGTCCTCTCAACGATAAAGCGATAGTGATCACTGATTTTTCAGTATAAGGGAATCGGACACCAACATACTCTGTCCATTATACATGTCCCCATATATAACGCTCTCATTGAAGTGCTTTGGGCGTATCCTCACTTTATCGAACTCCAAAGCTTCAAAGCGTTCTCTATGGCCTCTTAGAAAGCTACAAAGAGAGTGTCATATAATAAACCTGAAAGAAAACCCGAGCTCTACTTTCAGTGCCAATAAAATCACGCTGGCGACGGGGATGCTAACATTTGCCAAGCGAATCATAAACCAATCTTTAAAGGATGAACGCTTCTTCTGGTGTTAGAGGACTCGATGGGCATGATTTTGTGACCCTCAGGCTTGGCAACCGGTGTCCTATTTCTCCGAGAGGATTTTTGTCGTTGACATTAACGATACTCCATACAACACTTGACATTGCTTTCAGAAATGCTGGTGTTTTATAGACTGCATGACTTTATTCTCTTGGCCCTTTAATCCATGTTTGCAGAGGTGAGCGTTCCAGCAATTATTCCTCGTTGCGCAAGTCTTTAATATAATCACCCTCCGGCGCTGACAACTCACGGATATTATCTATGGTGAAGATCTTTGTCGGGAAAAAAAATCGACTGACACTCATCTTCCGCAAGTCATCGTTATAGTAAACATTGCTCGACCCCATGGGCAATTTGATGCAGATCTACTCCTGTGGCACTACGAGCGCAAAATGGATAACTAGGATGATTCAGGTTCTCAGTATAAATCGCCCAACTTCAACTACACATCCGAGTTCGGGAACTTTGACATTTGGTGAGAAATGCGCTGATCAGGTGGTCTACATGCTTACGTTTGCTCTATTTACTTGCCTGCAGACTCCATTCCATCCTTCTCTTGGCAAAATGCTGCTTCAAACTGGTAAACGGTAGTTCCATGTGCACCGGAGTGATGTCTACTCTTTATGCTAACTGTTGTTGGAGTTAAACGACATGTTACTGGAGGGTTTCGTACCTGGATTTCTATCCTCCGTTCACGTATAAAGGACTACCAGGATGTTTCGTTGTGCCATCCTACTCCAGTAAACTCAGAAATGCATAAATTCAATGGTATTACGTTTCTTCTCATCGCTGCCAACCTAGCTATTTGCCAAGCAACCATTCCTGTTGGCGGAGAGTGTAAGCAGTGATATATTTCCTTCAGCATGCTTAGGTTAATTGACTGCTCACCACAGGTGCAGGCATTGCTGGCCCTTCCAAGGTATGACTTTGTTTTTAGGCCCATGAAATGCAAGCTGATAGCGACGTTTAGAAACACTGTACTGTTATTTTTCTTCTGATAAAGAGGCCACGGCTCATGCTGCTCTTTTTCAGGTGTCGCTGGCAGCATTTGTTGCTATGTATCCCCTGATCGAGCATTGTGAGTCCAACCAAATAAACGCGGCGGATTATCTCACCATTATTCCAGGTGTGCTGCTGTTGCTAGTTGCCCTGCCACGTTTATTCCTGTTGGCGGCACATGTAGGTGATATAAAAGAGAAGTATGTATTTTATCACTAACCGAATATGCAGGTTCTGGCATCGCTGGCCCGACTGGGGTGAGCTCTTATTTGACTACCGTATTATTTCATGAGCTGACAATAGATGTTGACAGACTTGTAATACTGTTTTCCTTGTTCTTTCATTATCTGATACTGATATAACTGCTAGGCTATCCCGGCACGACTTGCTGCTCTGTTAGTCCTGACAACGCCCAGTGAGCTTACACTTTTTCTTCTGTTGCGTAGTATTTGACGACAACGACTTTCGCCAGATGCTTGGCCAGTTGTGGTGCATAATTATCTCTCTCTTCGGGGACAAACTATTCCGGTCGTTCCATACATGCGACACTGTTTCCTGGTAGCTACTTTAGCACTATGGGACCGCGTATAATTCAACTCGTATTTTGTTTTTTGATATTCGAGCTCAAAATATATTTGATCGAAGTTGAATGTGGGGGGGGCAAACGATATACATCCGCATCCGAGTTTAAGGAGTCCCTACAATTAATCCTATTCATTGACCTCCACGGTGTCTCACAACTCTATTTCACAGCCAGTAGGTAAATATCTACGAGCTCATGCCGACCGATACTCTGAAGGCATCTCAACTGCATCGGGACTGAATCTGATGTCATGCTAATCGGCAGTGCCTAAAATAAGCCTGGTGCTAGCCACGGTCCACCATAACTTGTGAAGCCCACCGTCACTCCACTTCCGTTGAATTTGCAGGTTTCTCACCCTGGATTTATCTATACAATGCACAAAACACCGCTGGCGTCCAACCAGCTATTCAGCAGCATGAGGTACCCCTCCGTTCGCCTTCGGGCAGTCGCTCCTCGCATTGTATTTAGGCCAGTGTTGCCCACATTCCGCCGGGCGGCATTAGCAACTGGCCCTACCTTCCGCAGCAAATGGATCGGCGTAGAGGAGCCAGGAGGACCGAGAATTCACCCTGGAGATGATGTTCCCTCGACTCCAGCCGTCGCACGTCTCTCGCCGATATTCACTGGAGTTCTCGTCGTCGGAGTAGCGGCGGTTATGTATGGCATGTGCGTATTCTGCATTCGTTTTCACACTCCCAGTTACTTACTACGTGTCGACGATTTAGATATAGCATCTACGGAACCATGACAATGTGGCCCGTTCCCGTGCGTAAAGATTTGCGTAATGCCCTCGCAGCCAAGTCCAAAGGCAACCTCGACCTGAGCGCACAGTACCTCCAAAGGTGCGTCTCTACTCTCCCTTCCCGCCAATCTATGTTCCCTAAATGCATAGTTGACGCCCTTAGCTAGAGCATGGGACACTGCGCGCAGCCTGCCCATCGGGGAGTTCAAGTCGGAGCCTTACCTCAAGACCTCCGGGATCGCCATCGCGCTCGCCGGCGTGCTTGAGTCTGCGCAGAAACTCGAACTTGCTTATGGTGTCTATAGAGACGCCCTGGCCCAGCTCCAAGATGCCTCAGGCAACCCCAAGGTGGGAATGAGCGGCCAAGAGAACCTGCGTGCCGTCGCCATCTCATATAAGCTGGGAGAGATGGCACAGATGCTGAAGAAGTCAAGGGATGAGGAAGAATCCTGGCTTGTGTGGTGTGTGGAGAACATCTTGAAGAATGTCATGGAGAAACCCGTGCAGGTCGGCAAAGTACTGACTCTAAACGACGCTGCGGTGCAGGAAGAGTCAACACTCATGGTCTCTGAGCTGGAACTGCCCTTGTGGGCAATGAAGCAGGATCTTGCTTCGCCGTTCGAGGCTCTCGGAAGCTTCTACTCAAGGACCGGAAAGGTCGAGTGAGTGGTATCCTTCCGAGATTCCATGATGATTGTTGAATTGAATTGGGATCATCAGCTTCGCACTGCCTCTGTATCTTCAGGCAGTCTCTATCTTGATTCCGCCCACGCCTCATATAAGCTCTTCTGAAGATAAGTGTCGAGGTTGGTCTAGGTTCTTTCTACCCATCTTGATCACATCTTACGCTTTTACTCTCATCATCAGGTGCACAGCTCATGGGTGGAATCGCTGAGCTCATCTTGCGGAACAGCCCGAGTAAAGAGAGCATTGCACAGGCCGAATCCTGGGCAAGGAAAGGCCTTGAAGTTGCCGACAAAGAACGGAAGGGATTCCACAAGCACGAAGTCTGCGAGATAGCATACGCTGTTATGCTGTACAATCTTGCAATCATCCAAGATGTACGTTTCGATTTCCCCGCTACCACTTTCGAGTATTCTAGTGCTCATGATCTTCCTTCCAGATGGCTGGCGAAGGCGAGAAAGCGCGTGATCTCCTGACGCAGAGCATGAACCAGTCCAACCGCATCGGCCTCAAAGATGGTGTCACCCAAGCTCAGCAAGCGTTGGAGGCGATCAAGACCAACAGTTCAGCAAAGTTCTCCCAGGTTGTGCCTGGAGAGATAGTTTAAGTTACACAGGTCCCGTACAAAAATAGAGAGCAAGCGAGAAAGTGTAAATGTAGTAATATATAATAATAGACGTAGCGCTGGGCAAGAAAACATGTCTTCCATTAGAGTATCGCCGTCTACATCTTCCTGAAGTCCCTAACAGAAGTGAACCCACACGCCCCCGTAATAAAGCGAACTCAAAAAGCTCATGCGTCCTCGTCCTCTACTTCCTCCACGCGCGCACTACGGCTATGCGGTCGGGAGGAGTCCTCATCCTGTACTTCCTCGATGAAAGCCCCACCATTCGTCTTGTGTTTCTCCGCGGTCGACTTCCCTTTCTCCTTCTTGTCTGCCTTCTTCTTCTTCTTCTTGGGGAGATCCCACTCCCATAGAGGAATAAACGACTCGACCTAGAACAAAGATAGTTAGAACAGCCGTAAGACAGGCGGGAATAGACACGTACAAAGCCCACGTCGGCGAACAGCTGCGGGAATATCCAGATTCCAGGACTTGCCACCAATACAGTGATGATGTAGAAGATCAAGCGCAAGATGGCGATTCCGAAGAACAAGCCAATGAGTCCCAGCATCGCGATACTCAAGTACCACACCCCGAGGCGCATGATGGGTGGCCACAGCGGGAACATCACTCCAGCGAGCATGATGGCAACCATGAGGATACCACCTGCGTATGTCGTCCATTGGGATCCCTCGTAGAACCATGCATAGTACTCATCAGGGCCAAACATTTGCTCTTGGATAATCTGCAATGCTTTAGGCGACGAAGACGCTGTGCCGGTGGGCCCGCCGCGCTGCACACGGAGGAAGAAGGCGAACGCATTGACGGCAGAAAGCGTAATCTGAGCTTCGGACTCGGAAGTAATTTTGGGCACGCCGGAGAGCTTGGCATAGGCGGGGGAGAGGAGGGCTTTAATTGCTGATTTTCCTAAAGGGTGCAACTTCGGATGAGCATTTGCGTACTTAGAGCGAATGAGTGACGGATACGTACCTTTGAAGTAATCCAGCCGCTTGCCGTTCAGCGCACCGACGCGGATTTTGATGCCTGCGTTCCCGCCTCGCAGGAACTGCGCGACCTTCTTGATTTCAGGAGGTGCCTTTGCTTGCTGTTCCATATTTTGTTACAATAACACGTTCAGGCGGATAGTACAAGTGTCTGATATCCATGAAATGAGGTGAGTGCGTTTCTCAACAGCGTTAAATTGCAGAGAAATACTTACGTCTGGAGAGGGCAATGATCCTCAATGAAGTAGAACCCGAATGAACGCGGAGGTCGCGGAGGATGGTGGTGGAACGGAGGATGCGCTGGCGACAATGCCCGTTATTGCAGCAATGACACGTCACGCCTATTCGTGATTCGTGACGCATGTGCTGATGGCTTTGCATAGCCACATCCCTGATCGAGACTTGTTCTGCCGATTACGTGCCGAAAACTCTTCTCGTCGATCCCCCTATGCTTTTATTTTACCCTGACACAAGCGTCTACCGTTCCTACACTATTTCGAACTTCTTTTGCAAAATATTCCAGGCAACCCCCGGCTCTTTTGAGCAATGAGAGTAATCCAATTTTGACGACGAATCTCTGGCCTGTCTTCTTAGAGAGTGCGCACCAAGTCCAAGCACTTACCTACTGGAAATTATATGTCGTTGTATCCATGTTCTCCAATCACCTATCTTCTATGAGCAGCCTGGCAATTAATATCGAAATACCCCTCTACCGGACGACTGCAGAAGGCGAAATGATGCTCTCGAGTCTCCGCGTACTTCATTCGGTGCGCGGCATACGTACAGCCAACTTCAAGTCATCAGTAGGGAATACAGATGATTAGGTTCAAGGCTATAGTGTGCTATTTTGGCGCACCTATTTCAACGCTGAGTCCGTTATTGTTGTTAGTTACTCCACACTGGATCGCCTCTGGACGTTCTTCCTTTCGTTACAGACTTCCCGGAGGGTGACAGAAGAGCAGACCTCTATGGTCTCGCTCTGTGTAATGATCTTAAACATAGTTCTTTTCCCGTGCAAACTCCCAGGAGTCCTGTTCCCCTTGCATCCACGAACAACTCTTCCAAGAATCCTTGTGGCTCTTATCCGGACTCCAGCAAACTCTCAAGGCTATACTCCCCAGGCGCTTTCAAATTTCTCCACAGCCTGTTCACACACTCGCGTTTCGCAACACTCTAGTCCTAGACGTCTGATGATAGATCTGCTTCCATGTAGCTCTCCATATACTGAGTATGGGAGAGAAATGGAAGCCCATGCGAGCAACCATCATACTATTGCCACTGCACATTTCACATGCTTCACATTCCTTACGGTCGAAATGCTCACAGAAAATTCGCAGAATCCTTCTCTGGGTAACTACGATGGCCTAGTTTCAGCCATGCATGGTGTTCATAATTTCTCAATGCCGCTGCCTTTTCTTTTTCAGAAGTAGATCTTGGGAATCAGTAGGATCAAGTTGGGATCAGGCACCCAAACACCACTAGTTCCCAGCTACAGTAATTATTGTGATGTATGTACCTTCTAAACTCCAAGTCGTCTGTTCTCCTTTTCTTGCTGCCATCTGGTGCGCATTTTGCGTGTGGGCGTTTGCATGGGGCGCCTAATCAGCGCTCTGCCTTATTATCTCCGACTAATTTTAGACCACACTTCACGCTGTCTGCTAGAAACATTTCATCAAACTGAGAGCATTTACGATATATCATAACAGCCTCGTACCTGACCTTGAAGATTTCACTTTCATTTATTGTCATAAAAAACTGTTTCATCTTTCCCCTGTGCAGTATAATAGCCACCTACACAATAGGTGGGCGTCCTCGGGGCAAAATAACAATAAACGGCCAATAATGCGGAGAATCGTAAATGATTCGTTCGGCGTTTGAGCCTTCCCTTAGGCTTCCTTGCAATTGTCCCGTGGAAGCCGCGAAGACGCATCGTCTCATCGATGCGTAAGAGGATTTAATACATGAGGACAAGGTACCACTCCTTCATTAAAGTTAATTTAAATTTCTACTAGCTACGATGGGGTCGGCTATTTGGACTTTCGAATACGAGCGCGATGGTGGCAGCCGTCGTGCGATTCCATAGCATGGATTGTAGAGGATAAACCGGCGAATCAGTTGATTCCGATGCGAAGTCTAAAAACTGCCACTAGCATCGAGCAAGCATCCGATCGAAGCGCAACGAA
>JASFDH010002735.1:0-10125 GCA_036937195.1 Nidularia pulvinata | reverse complement strand
GACAATGGGACATCTACCCTAAAGGGGGAAATAGCAACTATGCCCAGGTCAATCCTCACAATTTTTGTCCAGTATTTACTAATAGGTAATTGGCTTTGTCCCTACAAGCTATTATTTTAGCATTTTCAGTCCTCCAGGGTGCTACCATTATGGATGTTGAACTTCTTCACAATGACATTCTCTCTGCCCAATCCTCTGATCCAATTACTTTTGTTCATCTACCTATCCCCTCTGATCCTCAAATATCTGTAGATTCTGCTGGACTACTGCATCTTGACAACTGCATTTATGTCCCAGATAATAATGACCTGAGACTCCATGTACTCCAGTACAAACACAAACACATCTTATCAGGTCATTTTGGCCAAAATAAGACACTCTCCCTCATTCACAGAACCTATACCTGGCCTAATATCAGGTCCATGGTTAAGGATTACTGTAATTCATGCATTACATGCCAGCACTCTAAGTCAAAGCATCACAGGCCATATGGATTCCTGAAGCAACTCCCTATACCAGAGAAGCCTTGGAATTCTATCTCAATGGATTTCATTGAGAAATTACCAGAGTCCTACAGTTTTGATTCTATCCTTGTAATCATTGACTGCTTCACTAAGCAAGGCATATTCATCCCTACCAATGTCACCATTACTTCTGCTCAGCTCACACTAGTCTTTGTTATGCATGTCTTTTCCAAGCATGGAGTTCTGAAACATGTTACATCTGACTGGGGCTCTGAGTTCATCTCCCATTTCTTCCACTCTCTTGGGAAGGCTCTAGATATGGAATTACATTTCACATCTGGTTACCACCCAGAAGGCAATGGTCAGACTGAATGTGTTAACCAAACCCTGGAACAATACATTAGGACTTATTGCAATTATTAACAAGACAACTGGGCTGAACTACTCCCTCTCACTGAATTTGTGTATAACAATTCCCCTAGCACAACTACAGGCATATCACCTTTTTTCACCAACAAAGAATATCATCCTAACATCACTATTCATCCCAAATGTGACTTAGTTAGTGCCTGCACTTGTGACTTCATGGTTGATTCAGATGAGCTCCACCAGGAGCCCCAGGAAATGATCTCTGCTGCTCAGAAACAATATCAAGGTCCTGCCAATGCTCATCAAACTAAACCCCCTGACTTCAAGGTTGGAGACAAAGTCTTTCTTAAGGCTGAATCTATTTGTACTATGCAACTGACCAAGAAGTTCTCAGAAAAATACCTTGGACCATTTGAAATTATCATGCAAGCCAGAAGCCACTCCTAGACACTCTGGTTACCTGAGTCAATGTGAGCCATTCACCCAGTATTCCATATATCCCAACTCAAGCCTGTTATTCCTAACACAATTCCCAACTGTGTTCAATCACCCCCACCTCCAGTTCTGGTTGAAGGTGAAACCAAATATGAAATCTCTGAAATTCTAGACACCAAGATTGATTGTTGACATCAGCACTGTAATCTTTTGTACCTAGTCAAATGGGCTGGTTATGAAGGTACTAACAAAGAAACATCCTAGCTACTAGCTACAAAATTGGGTAATGCCCCAGAACTCATTGCTGACTTTCATGCCAAGTACCCAAATGCCCCCCCAAGATTCCCACTAAACCCCTACTCATTCTGCTCATCTGTCATCTCAACATCATTATTCTCAACATGTCCCTGACCTTGCTCCAGCTCCTGACCTTGCTCTAGCCCTTGCTCCTGCACCTGCACCTGCTCCAGTGCATTTGACACCTCCAGTTCTCTTCCCTGCTTGCAAGGTTGTTTTTCAGTGCCCTCAAGTGTTGCCCTACATGTCTTGTATCCAGAAACCCCCTCTGGCTCCCATATCTCCAGCTGAATGTTGCATTGTGTTTGTGCCTTCTGGACTTGCACTGTGCAATCCCACTGGTATCCAGTGATCTTCCAGGCATAGTAAGTGATGTCCTTGAGGGTTGTCAATGAGGACACAAGCAACTTGCTGATGGAGTTGAGTTTCTTGACAATCTGCACCTGCCCCTGGAGCAGTTTCTTGTTTGTCTTGTGCTGGAGTTGGAGTATCCCCTCCAGCACATTGGCCCCTCATGAAATCTCCCTCAGGAGCATCAGCTCTGCCCCAGATTCTTCTTCCACCTCCACCTTCTGTTTCTTTGATAACCCCACCTTGATAACCACCTTAACCTTCTGTTTATGATGCACACTCTTCACCAACAAGCACTTCTCTGCCTGCTTTGTGCAGTCAAAGCACACACACCTGTCACCCTGCACCCAACACTTCAGCACCTTGCACATGCAGCTCTCACACTTGTTGTTGCCATGCACCTGTGTCCACTCCACATCTGTCATCAGGTTCTGGGGATGAGGCATTAACTTGATGCCTTCATTGCCATTGTCAGGCTCAGATGTCCCTTCACACACCATGGCCTTGCCTTTCCCCTTCACAGTTTTCTTGGGGACAACAGTTTTCATTTCAAACAACAGGGTTAGCAGGATGAATACATGCAATTCCAATAATTCACTTACCTTCATAAATGGTGATGGCTCCTGAGTTCACATGAATTTGTTAGCACTCAGGTCACTCTGGAAAATGTCACCAACTTACCTCAGTCTTTGCCAACATTTCCTCCATGCATTTTTTCTTCACAATATATTCACACTCCCTCTGTGCAGCCTTTTCCTTCATTATCTGCTCCCCCTGCTCCCTCAACTCCTGAGCCTGCATGCATCACTCTCACATATCAGTTGAGCCTCCTGCTCACAGGTCAGCTGCTCCTCCTTCTCACAAGCCAGTTGTGCCTCCTCAGCATGTGCCAATTCCTCCTTCTTACATGCCAGCTGTGCCTCCTCAGTGTGTGCCAACTCTTCTTCTTTGGCTTGGAGCTTTGTGAGCTCCTCAGTGGCTTCCTGCTCTGCATGCAAACATTCCTCCTTGCATTTCCTGGCTTGTTCTTCCAAGGTGGCTTTGCATTGAGCAATCAAAGACTGGGAGGACAACATTGTATTTTTGCTGGGACAGTTGAATTTTTGTGCTGAGTTGATGGTAGTTGAATTCTGAAAATTTTTAACTTCATGTTCATGTTTATATTTTTCAGTTATGTGTCACAGCCACAATAACCCTCCAAGCAACTCATGGGTTTGTCACTAAGTGTCATATCCCTATACGATGTAGTGTGCATCACCTCTGGATTATTTACAATCAATCCCAATGCTATCCTGACTCTCAGCTTGCCTCCAGTGTTTACTCAGTTTTACTCTGGTCTATTTCCATTTTTGTACTTACTTCATTTCAGTCACACACACTATACTTTTCATAGTATATCTCTTTGCATTAACATTTAATTTGTATTCCTGAGTCCTTGTCATATGCTCTCTCTCTCTTAACCCACTACTTCTCCATTGCACTAGTATGATTATAGTGCTCTGCATATTTACTCTGGTTACTTAGACTTTCTAGTATTTAAGTACTTCAAATGTATTGTAGTACTCCAGTTTGTTAATTATTGTGTTTAACATCCTTACTAGTCTCTAACTAGTGGATAAGCTACCTCTAATTCATTCTCACTCACCTCTACTTGTTATCATCTCACTCATCATTGCACTTCATGCTCAACAAAATCTCTGGTTTCTGGAGATCCCTCCTGGCCAAATCTCTGGTCAGGGAGTCGAGTATCAATCATCATTATATCTGGATTATATCACTCACCATTATCTGTAAATTGGGTGTTAGGAATGAAGGAGGTGCAGCACATAAGCTGAAGCTGTTGCCCATCTTGACCCTTCTCTTTGGTAGCACTCAAATGTGTTTCCCAGAGATATTCCCAGAGTCTCCAGTGCCTCTCCCTGGTCACCACACATACTCTATCTGTCTGAAACCTCTAGCCTATATCCTGGAAAGCATGTTTGTGACAGCTATCTCTAAACACTTTCAACCATCTCTACTTGTTACTACACTTCTCATCATTGTCATTCATGCTTAACAAGATCTATGATCTCCAGAGATTCCTCCTGACCAAATCTCTGGTCAGGAAGTTGAGTATTGATCATTCACATCCCTGAAACAACTCAATCACTGTCATCTGTAAATTGGGTGTTAGAAATGAAGGAGGCACAGCACATAAGCTGAAGCTGTCACCCATCTTGACACTGATATGCCCTAGGCAGATCTACACCTAAACACTAAGGAAAAATGCATATCAGCATCTAAATGATGATATTAGCAAATACAGCTAGCTACAACAGGATAAAGTACAGTAACAAAGCCCTAATTACTAGAGAAAATAGACTAGCTAGAATGAAGGAAAATGTGGAGCACAGCAGTGCTAAACATAGCACTGGCATTCAGTATCTAAGGGGACCGATATGGCTAAACCATAACTGAGCATGGCTATAGTGCAGCCAAACTGAAGTGATGGTGGTGTTTGTTTGGCTTCAGACATGAGCCCTAACAACCACACACAATGAAAGAATAAGAAACATAGGAGAACATTGCACAAAAGAAGAACATATGGATAATCATATGCAAGTAGAACATAACATAATGGTAAATGAGACATGCAGACCTATGCTACATAAGAAACCCTATAGGCACAAATGAAAGATAAGTGAGAAAGACATAAATGGACAACATGTCAGATATGTAGCTAGGCTCCAAAGAACCACTGGACCCAACTCCAAAGGTTTCAAAGCTTTTTTGGAGAAGCAGTGCCTTGCCTGCTCCAAAATCATTCTTGCCATAGAACCTTCCCAGCTTCCCCATGTCAGGAATGAGGAGGATCCCTCTATCATTTGGAAGAACCTTACCCAAATTCACTGTGCACATGGTTTGGGAGTTCTACTCACAATGCATATGGATTTCCTCAAAATGTCCATGCCTCCAGGATCCACCATTGCTTCCTATGTTGCCAATAATTGTCATGCTGCTTATTGCTTGGAGGAATGTTACCAGGCAGAAGAAGATGACTCATATTCCACTTCTATTAATTCATCCTCTGTCTCTTCTACTACCAATTCTCCCATAGTTTCCAATCTTGACAAGATCAGTGTTCTTTTAAATGGCCTTCCCCCTGCCTACTAACCTGTCATTGTCAGCATCACCAGCATTCCCCTTGCATCCCTCACCTTCAAAAATGTTGTCACTCGTCTCATGAATGAAGAAGGTTGCCTCTGTAATATCATTTCCCCTATTACACCTTCCAACTCACTTGATGAAGCTGCTGCTGTCACAACTGGAGGACTCAATCTATGGAAAGGCAAATCAGTTAAGTCTGCCCCTTCCACCCCTTTGAAGAGCATGTCCAAGATTATATGCCACAAATGTGGAGGAGTTGGACATATTTACTCAGTTTGCCCCACTCCCAACTCAGATGCCATTGCAAACACTGTTGAAGAAGATGAATAAACTGCTTTTACTGCTGTAGATGATGAAGATGAAGGAGAAGGGATGTGGTAATTATTTCCTTTATTTTCTCTCTTATTTTTTTTTTCATTTTATATGTATAATTTACTTCATTATTATGCTTCATAGCTTGAGGAGGAGTGTTGGAATTTGGCAAGCTATTTCCGCTTTGGTAATAATTACATAATCATAGCTTTACCAAAGCTTGTATTCTCTCAAACATCTCTCATCCATTTGCCTATGAGCTCCCTAGGTCAAATGAATTATACATCACTTTTGCTATCCTTTGGTGCTTGTTCTTGACCCCTGGTAGCTTATTTCAACACCATTAGCATCTATAAGGGAAGGAAGACCACCCTTGTAGATTTGAGAGATTTATATTTGAAAGGAGACTTATCTACCCTCAGAACGAAGTGACCTTGCAAGCTCTAGAGACAGGAAGACCATCTCAAAGATTTATAGCTAGATAAGTGAAAAGGAAGACCATTCACTGTATCTAGCTAGCATAGTGTCAGACATCCATTTCTATTATCCTGTGCAATTTGTATCGCATTTTCAAATATAATTTCATTCCAGACTTGCCCCCAACAAACATAAGAGGTAGTGACCAGTCTGTAGGGCAGTAAAATGATTTTATTGTCATCCTACTCTATAGACTACAACACCTTTGTAACACTCTCCTTGGTAGCACTCAAATGTATTTCCAGAGATATATCCAGAGCCTCTAGTATTTCTCTCTGGCCCTACTGTATACTCTATTTCCCTTGAACCTCTAGGTTATACCCTGAAAACAAGTTCATGACATAAGGGTAAGAACTGTTGACTTCAGCTTATGTGCTGTGCCCTTTCAGTTCTTTGTGAATTCTAACTTAGGCATGGTCCACACACCAGAAGCAAGTACCACAGTATCAGAAAGTTGTCACAACCAAGGGATATTGACAACTTAAGTTCAAATCTAGTGTTGAGGGCAAACTAAGACTAGTCAACATTAGTCAACTAGAATAGAAAGTTGAAAAGGGGTCAGAAGGTCAGAAGCAAATCAGAGAGACTAGGTGTAACTTATTCAATATTCAGATTGGAGATTATGGTACAAAACAGAGCTACTTAAATACAAGTATTGCTAATTATAATAATAAAAGCAGAAATAGCAATACTATGGTAATGAGGAATAATAAAAGTTCTTGATACATAGTAAAAGTAGCTGTCACAAACTTGTTTCCAGGATATAACCTAGAGATTTGGGGCAGATAGAAGACATGGTAGAGCCAGGGAGAAATGCCAGAGGCTCTGGATATATCTCCAGAAATGTATTTGAGCACTACCAAAAATAGAGTCAAAATGGACAATGGCTTAAGCTTATGTGCTGTGCCTCTTTCATTCCTAACATCCAATTTACAGATAACAATAAGTGGGCTGATCCAGTGATGTGATTGATCAATACTCAACTTCCTGACTGGAGATTAGGTCAGGAGAAATCTCTAGAGACCAGAGATTTTGTTGAGTGCAAAATACAATGACAAGAAGGAAGTAAGCAAGGGGAGATGATTGAGGATGATTTGGGAGGTAGCTTATCCACTAGCTAGAGAATAGTAGGGATGTTAAACAACAATAATTAACAAAATGAAGTACCACAGTACATGTGAGGTACTTAGATACTAAAGAACCTAAGTACTCAGAGTAAATATGCAAGTACTAAAATTGTACTTGTGAGATAGAAAAGTAAGTAGGTCAATAGACAGAGAGCATATGACAAAAACTAAGGAATAAAAATTGAATGTTAACACAGAGAGGTATACTACAAAAAGTATGGCATATGGGCTAAAACACAGTAAGCATGAAAATGGAAATAGACCAGAGATGAGTGGAGAGTCAGGAAGGTGTTGGGATTGATTGTAAACAGTCAAGGAATGGCAAGTGTTGAATTATTCAGGATATGATAGTAGCAGAAACAAAGGCAGAAAAGTAACTGAGCAGAAGCATATATGGAAATGGTAATTGTTTACTTGTCATATACCAAAAACCAGATCATGCTTCTGACTTTCTTCTGACTATTCCTGATCTTTTTCTGATATTTCTGATTATCATGATACCCTGTTTCTTATTCACCTCATTACTGTTTCTATGCTGAACAATACTTGGATCTTTATCAGAACAATATTTCTATTATGAACATTTCTGATATTCTTCCACTACGGAGATTTCATTTCCAACACTTATTATGATACTCAGTTCTATTATGATTTTGTCATTACTAGCTACTGTTCTCTGATTAGTTATACAATTAACCATCAATGTATTTAAGTAGCTAGTCTTCATCTTGTATCTGCAATCCAAATATCAACTAAGATACTTACTTCTCTCTGCTTAACTTCTGAGTCTCATTCATCCTCCAATCCCCTGACTTCCTTCTGATCTTTGGTATACCTTCCATTGTGTGGACCACTCTTGCAAGTTGAACCCACAAGAACTGGAAGGGTGCAGCACATAAGCTGAAGCCAACAGTTCTTAACTTGTTAGTGTTACAGTCAGAAACCCTTTTGACATTATTTCTGACTTTCTCCAACATAGTGCTATCATAGCCTACAACCTCTTGTTCCTAATTTAGTTGGGAAACAAGCCTTGACATTACTGAGCATTAATTAACAAAAACAATAGCTCAGGGATAAGTGACAAATAGAAACAGGTGGAAAATGTTGGAAGCATAGCAGAAAATTGTAGCACAGTGTCAGAAGGTGTCAGAGAGCATCAGATGAAATCACAGCTGTGACATTATGCCACTTAGCAAGGCACATCCTATTAAAATAAATTTTATATTGGAGCTTTAGCATATTTTGTTATTTTATGTGAAAATTACTAGAAATTATTCAGAGTTCTAGTAGATAAAGTCTTTGCTCTATCCAAGTGTTCATGGTGATTTTCTAGGATTGACTTGGACTATAGTATGTATTATACCCAAAATGACTGGGAGGACTTTAAGGACTCCTAACAGACTCCTGGCAGACTCCTAGGACTCTGAGTGGATTCTGTGCAACATAGGTAAGAGAGAGTAAAGACCTCTCTAGTTGTACCTTCAGACCTCTGCATCTTCCAAGGCACCTATATTCCTGTGCTAGAGACCTGGCTGATCCACAGCTGTTTGAGGTCTCTCCAGCTTGTTGTGTAGTAGAATAGTGGGGTAGTGGAATAGGGCATTCATGTTCTTGCTGTGGTTTTTGTTATCAGAAGGTAGAAAAATGTAAAACTGCAAAAAATAAAGTTTGAAAGGGATTTTCTTTATGACACAAATTTTACATAGATGATAATCCTCAATTTACAGATCATAACACAAGTTGAATTGTAAAAAATATCCAGTTGTTGGGGAAATATCATCTTCCAAATTGTGTGATTCTGTCAAGTCTTGTTCCCAAAGGTAAATAGGAACTAGAGGTCATAGGTTAAGATAGTGCTACATCAGAAAATGTTGGAAGTAATGTCAGATAGATTTCCAACTGTAATGCTAAAAGTAACAACCATCAGCTTCAGCTTATGTGCTGCACCCTTCCAGTTCTCATGGGTTCTAACTTGTGCATGGTCCATATGTTGGGAGAAGGTGTTACAATGTTGGAAGGTCATCAGATGTGATCATGGGTAATGACAGCTAGAGTCAAGTCTGGTGTTGAGGGTGAGATAAGACTAGTCAATGTTTAGTCAACTAGAAGGGAGGTCAGAAGGAAGTTGGAAGGTTGGAAGGTTGGAAGTGAATCAGAAAAACTAGTTGTAACTTAGTCACAAGACTAGGGATGATCTTAGTCAATATTCAGATTGAAGATTATAGTACAGAACAGGGCTACTTAAATACAGGTATTGCTAATTGTAGTAATAAAAGTGAAAGTAGCAATACTATTGATACAAGGAATAATAAAAGTCCTTGACACATAATAAAAGTAGCAGAAGTGAGAGCAGAAAGGTAACCAAGTGTAGGCATACATAGAAACAGTAATTGTGTTGTGAGTATCAAATTATAAAGGCAGTAATTTGGAGATAAACAATGAAATGGAAATGGGCAGAAAATGTCAGGAGCATAGCAGGGGATTGCAATACAAGGCCAGAAAGTGTCAGAAGATGTTGGGGAAGATTAAGGCTGTAACAGATTCTGAGAGATAACCCCTGTACCTCCCATCAAATTGCAAAAATTGGCAACTTGCAAAGCTTATAGCTCAACAATCAGGAAGCTTTTTGCATGATTCCACTTGCAATAGGATTATTTCATCAAGGACTATCGTCTTGTCATATCCCTATACAACTTAGCACACATCATCTCCAGACTGTTTACAATCAATCCCAATGCTATCCTGACTCTCAGTTTGCCTCCAGTGTTTACTCAGGTTTACTCTGGTCTGTTTCCATTTTCATACTTACTTTGTTTCAGCCACACATTATACTTTTTGTAGTATGTCTCTTTTGTGTTAACATTCAATTCATATCCCTTGGTCCTCATCATATGCTCTCTCTCTCTTAACCCACTTACTTCTCCATTGTACTAGTATGATTATAGTGCATTGCATATTTACTCTGGTTACTCAGACCTTCCAGTATTTAAGTACTTCAAATGTATTGTAGTGGATAAGCTACCTCCAAATCATCCTTGTTCATCTCTACTCATTATCATCTCACTTGTGATCATACTTTGTGCTCAACAAGATCTCTGGTCTCTGGAGATCCCTTCTGACCAAGTCTTTGGTCAGGAAGTTGAGTA
>JASFDH010002734.1:0-10127 GCA_036937195.1 Nidularia pulvinata | reverse complement strand
GGAATTACTGCCCTTGCTAGTGGATTGGCGAAGTGCGCTTCGCTGGAGCACGTCGATCTCCAGGATAATACCTTCACTGACGATGGCGACATAACCGGCATCCAGGCCTGGACAGATGCTCTTCCCTCCTGGCCCGAGCTTCGCACTCTGAACTTATCTGACTGTGTGCTCTCCACCGATGGCGAGGTCCCCCTGATCCTCACTGCGCTCTCCACTGGATCGAACCCGAAACTCCACACTTTGCAGCTCCAGAACAACAACCTCGAAACGCAGACATTCGAGCTGCTTGCGAAGGGAATCTCCGAGAGTCTTACGAGTTTGATGAGGCTGGAACTGCAGTGGAACGAGGCCGAGGAGGATGATGAGCACCTTGAGACCCTTGCTCTGAGCTTGAAGCAGCGGGGCGGCAAACTGTTCGCTACCGATGACGATGAGGAGGAGGAGGAGGAGGAGAGGAAGGAGGAGGAAGAGGAAGAGAATGAAGAGGCCGGCGCGGCTCCTGAAGAGAAGAAGCCAACGGAGGCCGACAAAGCAGCAGACGAACTCGCCGATCTTCTCAGCAAGGTAAAAATCCGCTCATAACCGAAAGGAGGAGCATACACTCTGGGCGAACGTAGGGCTACCATCCTTTTCTAGGTTATTCCTGATTTCTCGACTTTCATACATACATCGCATCCACCTTATACCAACAACCACGCATTGCGGGGATAAATGTAGATACTAAACATACAACTACTTTACAGATTGTTCGATATCCATTTGTGACATTTTTTTGGTTACATTTAGCACTGGCATAGTAGCCCAGTCAACGAGTTTTGCAAACGATCCACCTTCCCTCGGCCCCTTCTTTCCTTCGGACGTGTCCTGATGGAATATGTTGCTCGAGCCATTGCCCCGGCCCCGCACTGAATTCATCGGAGATAATAGACTGCAGATGAAGAGATCGTGATAGCCATGCATTCGTTTCCGATGTAGCGTGGCAAGACAGCTCTCGATAAGCAGATCGAATCACATTCCAAGACGTTTCACGAGCTTTCTTTCGAAGAGCATTTACTAGTATGAAAAGGGCTCTCTTGGCGAGCTTGCCGCTTGACTGAGGTGATATGGACAACGACGACAGGGACGCATCCAGTTCTTTTGGATCGTTCAACAGTGGCAGTATTGATGACTTCTGAGTCAAATGTTCGAATTTGGTGTAATTGTGCACTCGCAGACTCGACGCTACTGATGCCAGCCAGATCCGGGCTTCTGAAGCTTTTGGGATGAAGCTATTAGGGATCGAGTCAAGCAGTTGATCATAGGTCCCTTGGGAAGGATATGCAGCGACTAAGTGGTGAAGAAGCGAGACAAGCACTGTCAAGAGACGATGAGGTTGTGGAGGAGGGATGGTGTGATATAGCTCTGGGAGAAGATGCGGGATGATCGATGTAGTCTGCCGAGGGAGATCAAAGACGGCAGAAAGGTAAAGGGAGGTCTCGTAAACTGTTGGAGAAAGAATGTGCTTAGGTTTCGGGCAAAAGTGAATAGCGTTCGATACGAACCCTCTAGCGCGAACGCGTCGTTCCGTTTGGATGAGGAGACACCTTCTCTGAGTTTTCCTGGATCCCAAAGGGATGCAACTAAGTAATCCATGGTTGTCTAAACTTTTGGCCAAAGAAAGAAGCTCACTGAATAAAATCATAACATTCTCTTGAGCGCCGATTCTTTGTGTGGATTCGGCCTCTGTCTCCGATGCACGGAGAGGATGCTTTCTGAATACATCATTTAACTGGCAAAAAGAGATCCTGGTGCGTAAGTACGGAATTACGCAGACAGATGAATACAGAACCCACCTTCTCCTGGATGAAATCTCTGTATTCCTCCTGGACTTTGAAGTCTTTTAACCTGCAGGGCTAAGCTTTATCACGACGGAGAACCTATTGTTGTATACAAGAGCCACTCACGTATCACCATCTTTCTCCAATCCACTACTTCTGCTGACAGAAGCTATATATTCCATCTTCGTTTTTCCAGGAACCGCGTTCGGTTGGGTGTTTCTGGGAGCTCCGTTGCGGCTGGGATTTCCTCCTCTAGCCCGCCATGCACCTCTTCCTGGGGTGCTTTGTGGCTTGTTTCGCCAGTTGGACATCGCAGTAGTGTATACTGAAGATTATGTGATTGAAAGCGGGGGCTTGAGAATAGATCCGGGTTCTACTTAATAATGAGCTTCGGTAAGAGCTTAAGCGAGACGCTCAAGTTGTTTGGCTGAAGGATTCGAAGGGTCGTTCAGCGTTCTTGTTCTCAATCACAACCATCTCCTTGGTTCACTCTCTGAAAAGTGGATGTTCTATGTAAAAATTCAGCGCGATATGCCCTATATACCTGTGAACATGAACGTTAGGAGCAACCCAAGACCGACCAATGTTTCCGCCTGTTTGCATACTTGAGGCCGGCCGTCACATAGGAGAAGCCTTCTTCCGCAGACGATCCGAGGTCTCCCTTCAACGGTGCTGGCAGAGACCTATTATCTTATCTTTCCTCAGCACCTATTAGATGGCTGGCGATATCACAACCACTTTGCAGCATGGCCTTACCCCGCAAAATGTTCCTCTTCGGTCTGGCCCACCAACGCGAGGAGAGCTCATTGTCTACTATCCAGCGAAATTTACGTGGCAGCAGTTGAAAACATTCGTGAATTCAGGGTGAGAATATGCGAATGTCAGCAGGTTCGACTTGATATATCTTCTATACAGTGACTTAGGTCTTCTGAAACGCGACCAGAAGCTTCAACTACGTTACAATGAGTGGGCTGTGGGTATAAAGGCGAAATACGGGTCTATGGGTATGTACTTCTGCGTGCTCTGCTCGGGTTGCTATCTGACGACAGTTGCAGTGGATTACTTGCTAAATCATCGTTTGCAATGGGGTCGACGGGATACATTGTCCCTTCTAACATCTGCCATCGAAGACTGCGGCGGATCCGAGCGAGAAGATTTCACCAATAAAGACTCTGAAGGTCCTAGCGTCTCTAAACCTCTACCTCCTCTTCACGACGACGCTCCCAAGTATTTCTCCTGCGACACTCCCGCGGAGTATATCAGTATCATCCAGAACGACTGGCCATATTCAGGTATGCGGACGCGACTTCTAGTAAGATTCTGATCGAGCCTCTCTTGGCTACAGTTCCTTCTGACGTTGAGCATACCCTGGTCTGGACACGTGTCCCGATATATCATTCAGACCTAGTACATGAATCTGTTAGAGCCCGAATCGAGCAGGACGGTCTTTGGGGATTTACAGGAAATGATAGCCCACCCCCGTCGCCTTCGAACCTTCCTTCTTGCCTTCCTGCCTTGGCTGATTGGGGGGTCACGTTGGACAAGATGATACGTTCTGAAAAAGGGTCTGAGGAAGAAGAAGAATTGGTTCACCGAGCAGGGAAAGAAGTTGAAAGGTATGTGAGGCAGCGGTGGGTGGAGAATGATTGGGAGACTGCCTGGTTTGTAAACCCACCTGTACGTAGTGGCTCATTCTTTCCGTCAAACTTCTTAATTGATATCCCCTCAGAGATTACAGAGCGTGCCAGGGCTGGCACACATCCATGTCTTTGCGCGCCCAAAAACGTACTCGACATGAAACATAGATCGACCCGTTCCTCAAGGGATTTTGCTACTGTATTAAGGACTCGATTTAGGAACCAGCAGACACTAGAATACAGCTGCGGACATACATTAGTAGAATATTCACACTTAAGTTTTTGTTCTGGCTATCAGACGTGTTCATCCAATTTGAATTTTGAAAGCGCGTCGCTGTCACGTGCGTTAACATCTAAATGTCACCTCCGAGTTTTGAAACCAAACCATGTCTTCCACGAATATAAATGCTTCTACAGAGCCTTCTTCAATCCCCCCTCCGTCCTCTGGCGCACCAGCACCAACGGGGCATATCGTCCGTGATGCAATCCAGGTTCGACATTCCGGCATCCCCCGATGCTTCATTTCTTATGGTTTTACCTGCAGAGTGCTACTCATATAGCAGATGTTCCGTGTGCGCGCAATAGTCTTCTAGCAGGGATCGCCAGTGGTGCCGGAATAGGGGTTATTCGGGGAATGTCTGCAGGTATATTTGACTCCAACAATGCGTTTGTCGCGAATTAACACCTCGTTCGCCAGGTCCTATGGTAGCAGGCAACTGGGCTGTCGCTACTTTTGCTCTCATATCCATCGGGTCGTGGTGTGTTCACCTCCAGTTGTTACTCCCAAACTGCGTCCTTATACAGCTATTCCAGGCATCTCTGTCAGAAACAGTACGCAGATGAGAGGAAGAAGGTGGCGAAGATCATCGAAAGCATTCCAAAACGGACGCTAAAACAACAAGACGACCAAGCATCGAAAGACGCGAACTCTACGCCCTCATCATGATGATGTTCCGCTATTCCGCAGTGCATTGTCTAATATAATATCCGTACCCCAAACCCTATATCTAATCAACGGTACTGAGAGGGTCCCTCGGTCCAACTCGGCGCCCACACCTCCTTATCCCAGTTCTCGACAAGTTTTGGATCGTCCTAGACGACGAATGTTCAGCATGCAAAGAAAGCTGTTCTAATTACGATGCTCACTTTATACTTCGTCTGAAAACCTGTGAACCCGTCTCTAAGGATGGCAACCTCATGAAGGGTATCGTTGCCATCCAAGATATTCTGACGGGTCTCCTCGTATATCTGCTTATTCATGAGTTTTACTATAATGCCGCTGAATTATCAGAAGACCAAACCCGGGCTGCTTTAGGGCCACTATTACGGTTGCCGGAATGAGATTAGATTCTGGTAAAGAGTGCTGAGATTACATTCACGTACCGCATCCGCGACAGCGCACAATGGAAGATCACAAGCGGAACCTCCTTCGTCTGATTAACCAGCCCATCGACATTCATCAGGAATTCACGCGAAGGCTGGTTTATTGCGCCTTTAATGTTCCCTCCTGCATAATCGTCGTCGCGTACGTCGATCACTACGAAATCTTTCTTTGGAACCTTGTCATCGCTTTTCATCAGTTCTGCGAGTTCCTTTGACAAGTTTCAGTACCCAAGCTTCAAGGAGTACCACAAAATCCTCCTACATCTCCCGTGATGTATTTCATCCTGCTTGTAGTTGAGAACGACTTGCTTGTCCTCAGCGATAGGTCTCTGACTCCTCGAGATATCGAAGCTCTGATTGATAGCAATAAAAGCATGAAAACGAATTACCTCATTTTGTCGTTCCTCGGGAAATGCCTATTTATATCCAAGATATCCCTGCCTTTCGCAGTTACACAGTACTACGGAACCCTTAGCTCCAATCCTCTGCGCCTTCCCACACTTCCTTATCCCAGTTTTCGACAAGTTCTGGATCATCCTGACCAGTGAAGATTAGCGCTCCATCAAAAAGAGTGTCTTTTAAACATCTCGTAAGCTGCTCACTTTATACTTGGTCTGAAATCCCGCAAACCCATCTTTAAGTGTGGTAACATCATGAGGGATATCTTTGTCGTCCAAGATATCCTGGCGGGCCTCTTCATATATCTAATTTAACTTCTAAGTTTCGTTCATGCTAAAGTACTGGACATCCTTACCCTGGCTGCTTTAGGGCCACTGTCGGGGATGAGATATACTTCTGAATCTACTGGGGTTGAAGGTGCGCTCACGTACCGGATTTGAGAAAGTGTGCAATGGAAGATCACCAGTGGAATATCCTTTGTCTGTCTGACTAGATCATCCACATTTTCTAGGAATTTATACGAAGGCACATTTATTGAGCCTTTAATGTTCCCTCCTGCATAGTCGTCGTCGCGAACGTCGATCACCACAAAATCTTTCTTTGGAACTTTGTTACCGCCTTTCATCAGCTCTGCGAGTTCCTTCAGGCTATTTAGTAAATCCTACCATTTAACATTTACTATTTCGATGACTTACGTCTCTCGTGATATACTTCATACTGCTGGTGTAAGTAGCTGACAACGATCTTCTTATCGTCAGCGCTGAACACCGAACGAACCTGGAATAGCCTGATTAATCGCTATTATCTCGGACCGTCTGTTCCGGGCTAAGGTTACAGTCATACGGATAGTTGATCCCATTAAATCGTCTGTAGCTCGAAAAATAGGCAAGCATTGTCAAAAGAATTTTTAAGTTTATGGCCTCTACGACCCTAAGCTTCTTTATTCCTATAACAAGTCTTTGTCTAAAGCAAAAAATGCTCTGCGGCGCTTGATTTCCCCCTAGCCGATTTGAACGACTGACCTCATCATGTGTGGCTTCGAATCGAGAATACGAGTGATGCGCTCTACCACTGAGCTAAGAGGGACGTTATATGGACACATGCGAACGTTCACCCTGTCGAGGCACTGCAACATGCGTGGTATTGCAGCTTATCGAGCACATACTCGAATACGAAATGATATAGGGAGTATCTGATCCAAGGCAGGTGTTATACAGTACTGTACTTTGGACAACCAGGCAGCTTCAGGTTGAACTAATCAACAATTCTTCTCAAGGACCAGAGTAGAAAGGGAAACTTGCAACAGTTGAAGAACTATACAAAGTTCAAGGGTGAATATAAATTAACACTCGAACCACCTTCAACCATTCGATTACTTCCACTGTCCCAAGAAATATTGATACAAGTCCTGATCACAGGCAGCCCACAAGCAAGTACTCTGTCCTTCCAACGAAATTTGCAGAGTCTCCACGGGCTTATTGAAAATTGTCCGGAAAGGACTGTCTCCATCCCCACCATCTTGCTCGGCGGCGTCGATGGGAGCTTCTAGCTGTGTTCCTGATTTTAGCGACCATCCTCGAATGCGGGCATCCTGGCCTGCGGCGAAGAAGACACCGTGGTCGTGGTCAATGGCTATACCCTGAAAGAGGAAAGATAGAAAGGTGTTAGGAACAGAAATAAGCGGTCAGAAAATAATGAAGAACGAACTAGTCGTTGGGTATATGAATTAACGTGTCCGGAGTATATCACCACCGGAGAAGATGTACGGGAAAATCGAAGGTCAAAGGACGCTAACTATCAGATTTTCTTTTTGATCAGTGAACTTAGGTATAAACATTTTTGAGGAAGCGACTTACATCACCGTTCATATGGCTAACCAATAACTGCGATCCACCTACCGGACTCACGTGGAGGACGGAACTTCGTGGCCGATCGCCGAATCGATCCTGGAATAATTTCTGGCCTCGATGTTTTGCAAGGCGCGTGTCGAATCGCTCGATAGATCCGTTCCGCGAACCGGTGTAGATTAAATTCTGCGAATATAATGAGCGCAAGTAAATAGAATGACTAGAATACGAGGAGTGGAAAGGACTCACTTCTTGTTGAAAGACCGAAAATACGTCGCTTTGGGTGTTTAAAAACTGGGCTGGAGAAGATGCATCTATATCTGGGAGATACACAGCCTTTTCATTGGCACCTGTTTACAAACGATCGTTTTAATTCTCCCTCTTACTACTGGAAACAAGGATGCTATGAAGCCTACCTAAAACAAGTGTCTTGTCTTTGAGATAAGATGTCCATATATCATGCACGCTATTCAGACCGAGCAAATATGTTCGTCTATGGCGATTAGTGAGTTCACATTCCCGAAAGGACATGGATTCGGATTTACTCTGGGTCGTTCAAGTCCAGTACCGATATTTTTGCAGATGGACCGAAACATGTTGCTCTGGAATGCGTAAAAAATTAGTTCTCCCTCAACAAGAATGTCGCTTACATGCAGCGAGTTCCGGATATACATATCGACGATATCTGAAGGGATATCTTGAGTACTCTTGCAGTCTCTGGAGCCAACTCACGGACGAACTTCAGATGAGGGCTGTAGATTTAATTCTGCTCCCCAATGGGTGTATTGGGCGGGAGGCGCGGATTCAAGACCTTCTGGCGTTGTGTTGGTATACAGCCAGCCTCGGTCGTCGCCAATAAATCGTCGACACTGGCCATTCAAAGTTGTTGTCTGTTGTACGTTAATACCGCTATCCGTCGGTCATAACTTCACTCAGTTAGTAGTCGATCTACGCACGCAGAACGCCTTGATCTTTCCAAACGTCGGGACATGCGTATGCGTCACGCGGGATGTAGCAGAGAATTGGGCAGATAAAATTTCACTTCATGCATAACAAGGAACAAAAAGCACCAAGTCAGAACCAGGCACGAACTAAGGGTAACCTAAACGGTGAGTGTGACCAACTGAGCAGCGCGTTCCCTCTGGTGCACGAAGCACGTCCCCCGTATCGCCTCGGCCTCTTTCCAGGGGTCACGTCTTTTTCTCTTTAGCAAGTCATTATCATTCAGGCCTGAACTTGAAGCCGCGTTCGAATTCGTTCCGGAAGAATTTTGCCCAGGCAATAATTGTTGCACTTGCTTTCGGGATGTGCTGGGGTTTTGGGGTAGGGGGGGCTGCGTTTGTCTGGACGATATGGGGAAATAGCGATTCCGCGCTTCATCGAAGTAGAATCCCAAGAGCTGAATGGGCATTTGAACAGAGACAACGCGGTTGAAGATGAAGGATGGCAGATTTTCGTCGTCGTCATCATGACTTGTGAAGACATGTGACGTGACGGGCATCGGCAGTTCGGCTCGTTGCTACGAGGCTGTTTGTTTCTCCCACAGGTTGCAAACATGAGAAAGCTGGTGCAAATATTCTTCGATCGTATTCAGAATTCAACGATCAACATGTATCCATATCTTCCGGCTGTGCGACCGTCTGCGAATCTCTCAAGCTCTAGTTGATGCAGAAGCCAGAGAGGCGCGATTTCAGGAAATGATGATGCTGTTCATCTACTGAGATATGATTCCTTGTGCCAACAACTTCCACGTTCATCAACTTACGTCCATTATTACCCCATGACCCGGTCCAGAGCTCACGACGATATTTCTCACTGTCCAGAATATCATCCGCATGCAATCCGCTAGAACCCGCTATGCTTTAAAAGCTGGGAATGACCGGCGAATTTGCGGAGTTCTCGTCATTTGCACCCCAGTTCCTCAGAACATTACGCTGGGTATGGCATCTTCCGGGTGCAGAGACTGTGAAACAGTGAAGCCGGCCGCGGGAGGTAAAGAAATAATTTCATACGCTAACGAAATCCAGATGCATCGACGCGTCTACAACGCGGCACACCTACAACGGCACAAGTGATATTTTCGCTATGCATGCTGCAAGGCGCTCAGAATCACGCCAAGATTGGACGAACAAATATATCACGGACTTCTCGCTGAAAAAAATGCTCGCAAATCATGATGCACTGGAAGATTACTACTTGCTGTACTAGAGCTCTCGTCATCGATGTCGTCTATGATTCTGTTGGAGTGTTTCATCGGGATATTACCAATTGGCAATACTTCCCGCAAGAACATGAAGGTTTCATGCGGTAGCAATACCTGCGGTCCAGTGGCGGGTGATACTGTGAAGGGAACGTATGGCTTCGCTCTCGGGATACGCATATGGGTCCCGCCAACGCCGCCGGAGGCTCTTCCGGTGGATGTTGGGTTGGTGATGCCTTCTTGGATGACACGGTATGACACGCATAGGTAATAAGTGTTATCAATCTCAGCGCCGTTCATGAAATCACCGACTGAAGTCTTTCCTTTGTTGAAGAGCACCTGAATCACCAGGAACAGATAAACTGTAGCTGGGCAGATGGGGGATACAAGGACGAGTATTTTGAATATTTTAGCGCGCATGGTACTTGGGTAGCTACGGACGTTGTACATGGACGTGCACTGGACATGTACTTAGTTGACGTATGTAGTGAACAGAGGGCGCTGACTGGCAGACACTTTGCAAAGGGAGTGGATTCGACGAGTGATCGCCCGACCGTTGCTTGCGTTGTTGCCAAGCGCGACGGCGCGTATCAAGGGCGTCCGTCTAAAATACGTATACTCTATCCCCACCTTTTCGAAATTTGAACATCTCTCTTCTCCCTCTCCGTCATTGACAAACTTTTCTGTAGCTTATAGTTTACGCACTTTCAGAGGCTTTCAGGGGCTATTGGGCGTCTTCTAGGTGGAAGCGTGATCGTCGGCGCCTGTACTATCACGTGCAATGGGATTCAAAACGACAGGGAGATTCAAAATCGGGTCTGTAGCTTCCACAATACCACATTTA
>JASFDH010002733.1:0-10129 GCA_036937195.1 Nidularia pulvinata | reverse complement strand
TTACAGCTAATCTCATATCGATAGACCAGGTTTCGAAATATCGTGTTCAGCCGTTTTGTTTACTTGTGGAGCGTGTACAAATAAAACTAACCAAATTTGGTGCCATGCGGATTCTCTCAAGCCAAGTACCTCTTGAATGTTGATAATTGTTCCTCTTTCTTCTCCCCGTTATTCCTTCCCTCTTGCAAATGGACACGACATCCCTCAGCCCATAACATTGGTAGGTGCTTTCCTTTCTTTCTGCCCTCTGCACCTAGGTGCTAATGCTCCTGAATTTCTAGTTCATTTCTCACACCGCCATCCAAGAGTTCAACAAAACTTGCCGCTGATGGGCACCACCAAATTTGGTTAGTTTTATTTGTACACGCTCCACAAGTAAACAAAACGGCTGAACACGATATTTCGAAACCTGGTCTATCGATATGAGATTAGCTGTAAATCAAGGGATCATCTCAGTGTTGCGGGAATCAACGGGGCTAAATTTGCACTTCTGTTCGGAAGCAAAATACATAACAGTCACAGATTCCGATCTCGCGACTATTCATCACCTTTTATAACTTGTCAGTAGGGTATTCAACGGCAACGAACTCCCCGCCCTCCTACTATGATGCCTCCTTCGCTCAGCTCTCCTTCACCAATAATCACTTCTCTTACACCTGACCTCAAGCAACTGTTGCGCGACAGAAGCATTATCTTTCTCTCTCGTATTATTCGTCAAAATACGAGAACTACCTTGTTCAATGAAGCGCCCCTATTATCTAACTATAGAACTCGGCTTGACAGCGCGGCAACAACAGAAAGCTCAACTCTTTCTTACGTGGAAACGAATACCACTGAGAAACCTTTCCATCATGATTCAATTTCAGCTATAGACGATCAACACCTCACAGAGCTATTTTTCGAGGGTGTCCCTATTTCCTCTTACGACGACTACCAACCCTTTGTTTCTCGCTTTTTTTCAGAACATGCTCAGCTTTCCTCTCTCAAAGATCTCATTGCACCTGGCTTTCCCAGATACATTGCTCATTCTTCTGGGACAACTGGAGGCAAATTCAAGTATTTCCCGAAATACCCGGAAAATCTCCCATTAGAATCGTCCGGAAAACCACTTGCAAACGATATTCGAGCCGCGCCGGCTGCTTGGTGTAGTTTGGGTAGCCTTCGATATACGCGAATGATCGAAGTTACAGATGATTTGGCACCTGGAAAAACCAAAAGTTTTCCTTTGTGTCAATTAAGTGCTGGTATGATGCGAGTTTCAATGGGTATCGAAGCGGAGATTGTGGACGAGAGCCGTATGTATCAAAAAACTTGTAAGTTGCATTCTCAACCCATTCGTCATACGGAAAAATTCCAAACTCACCATCATAACATTCCTTTCTAATAGGGCCAGGTAGTACTTCTCCGTTAGCGGTCTGTTTCATCCCATCATATACGCCATGCCTTCTCATGCACGCCCAATTCGCGATAATAAACCCGACAATCTCATTCTTCCAGGGCGTGTTTGCATCGCTTGTGTATGACTTCATTGGTTTACTGGAAGAATACTGGGATATCTTAGTTGACGCTCTGGAGAAGGGGAAGTTACCTCCTGTGTACGAATCAGAGTTGAGCGCTGTAAAACCATACCTCGAGGTAAGTGTAATAATATTATCTGCATACTAATTACCACTTGATTGACTCCAACATAACCCGAAAGGCCCAGTTTAAACCAAACCCAGAACGCGCTGCAGAGCTTCGGAATATACAGAGGGGTGCAGAAGGATGGCTTCGGAAAGTCTGGCCATCAGTCAAGGTTATCAAAGCTAACGTAGGCGGTGTGTATTCCAATGTTGTTCCTAAGGTATTGCCCCATATTCGTCTCGTTCGTATATATATATATTTATCGTTAAATCCAGCTACAACATCACTTTGGCCCTGAAGTACAAATCCACGACTTCATATATGCATCGACAGAATGCTTCGTTGGTTTGCCATTTGATCCTCAGAACAATTCCAACCTTTACAAAGTAAGCTACCGAGAGTATATTGAATATCTTGATTTGGAGGCAGTTTCCACGCCTTCGCATTCAAGCCAAACTCACCATGCCGTGAGTTCATCCACATCTATGATCTTTGTGTGATGTGGAGCTCTAATTACTATCGTATCATTATAAATCAAAAGTGGGAAGTTGAAGCTGGAAAGAAATACGAAATTCTCGTGACTAATCCAGATGGTCTCTGGCGATATAGATTGGGAGACGTCGTTCAGATAGCGGGATTTGATCCTATCGATGGTCAACCACTAATCAGGTTCATCGAGCGTCAAGCGTAAGTCACGTCTACAGTATTCACAGAATAAAAAGTTTGCTTACAAGTTTTCTACAACTTAGCGTCGGCTTCCGTATTGCAAGCGAGTTCGTAACAGAAATGGACTTGCGAAATGCAATAAAGTCTGTTTCACGAGATCTCGGCACTGTGCTCGAGTTCACAGTCGAAATGGACATCAGAAAGGAGAAATGCTGTTATGGCTTCTTCGTTGAAGTGAATGACATGAAAAATGGTAAGAATATATATTCAATTTACGTACTGGACTCTTTTGCTCATCTTGGGATGCTATTATTAATACGACAGGAGAACACGCGGCAGCTGCGTTGGCCAATCTTAGGGAACACATGTTGGCCTCCAATGAGGGTTACAAATACTGCAGTGACTTTGGCCATATAGGAGTGCCTACTATCAGGATCCTAGCCCCAGGGACGTTCCAGAAATATCGGGAATGGAGGACGTCTGAGGGCACATCAATCGGTCAAGTAAAGGTGCCAACTGTGATTAAGGACCCGGCCACACTAGAATGGTTTACCAGTCGAGTTGCCCATGAAGTTCTGGAAGGATGACAGTATAACAAAGATTGCAAGACAGGCCTAGGCGAAATCAATGGTGTGGCTTTGAATCAGAGTTTGAACGTGAACGTTTATGTTTGAAAAATGTGAAGTTAAAAGACTGGTAGTAAACCTTCGGCTCTAAATGAATGTGTGAAAGCATTGTTGCCAGTGTGCTGACTTGACTGACTGTGACTCGGATTTGAACATTGCACCTTACGGATACGAGCCAATGCTTAGAAAAATGGGAGTCCAACGCACCAACCGCTGCTCTATAGTGTTGCCGCGGCTTGGCTAAAAAGCATCAACCAAGCCAATATTAGCAAGGCCCGGGCTGATGTTACGGCTAACTCCATCAAGCGGCTTAGCCACGGCTAAGCCGTTTACAAAATGAGAATATGATCATTTGTTCAGGAAAACATGCAAGATAGCTCTGAGAATATTAATTTGTTGCATAAATAGTCTTAGATCACATTTAATGTCTCTGCTTTGCACCATTATTGTTCTAGATTCAATAAAAGCTAATGAGGTACTTTAAGTTTCTTTTTTCTTCCTGGTCCAGTGTCGTCAGCATCGACGGTATACGGCGTACAGTACGCCAAGCCAAACCCCTCGCTATACCCCTACCGTCAAGGCCTCTGAAGTGTACGGCATACGCCGTAGCTCATAAGGCAACGGCATGGTACGGTACGGTGTGCAACCCTATATCAGCCCTTGTCTGATATGTTTGCTTCCGGCTCTGAAGGGCAAGTGCGAATTCCTCAGAAATGGCCAGACTCCCAACCTATTCATTGTAGCACTCGTGAATGTGTTTATATTCTTTTTATGTTGTTCATCGAGTTTCTCAATGTCGACTACTACCAGCAGTTTATTTCGCATGTTTCTCTTTTCCGGGATAGATCTCCTACATTCGTTGCAGTAGAGTCACGCATGACATCGTATTTCCGGATAGACAGCAATCTGTCACAACACAACGCGCGCTATCGAAGCCAGACTGTCACTGAAGCAACCCCTTGTCTCATTACCCAGCGCACACGATCACGTCCATCCTATGACCTGTCTGCATTTGGGTTCTCGAGGCATGCAAGGCCATCCGGCGTCCCAATGCCCCTCCCTTACGCCGCGACAAAGATCATCATCCGGTGTGATTCACTACCTCTATCATTTGGCCCCAAATGTCGGAATCTTGCCTCAATGGACTGTTGGACCGCTGCGATAGGAGCTAGTAGAGCGGCGTTGTTTTCCATTCCCCCTTCATCGAGCTCAGGATAAGCTTTATGACGATGCGAATTCCGTGAGGTGATCGGAAAGTTATCGATTGAAGGAGAAAATCCGGAAAACTGAGTTGTAGCTCTTGGTCTATAAACCGACTGCTTGCAAGGCCCTTTTTCTTGAATGCGATGTTCGACCCAGCTTTACACGTCACTGCGCTCACTCCCGAGCAAAAGAAAGGGCTCGAACAGAGATGTAATGTCAGACTGACTCAAATTATCGGACGGCTCTGGGGAACGACTTTCTATCGCGAATCATTCCTCCTCTTTTACTTCAGAGAGGCCTTGGATACACAGGGTGGCCCCGGCGCAAAAAATATGTACCAAATCTTTGGCGATTCTGTCCCACTTTCTGCCTATGAAGACTATCACTGCTTCATATCCCTCTTCTTCCACTCTCCATGTCGCTCTGCTTCAGTGCGCGACCTTCTTGCCCCTGGTTTTCCGTCGTACATGTCTCGAAGCTCCAACGCTATCTTAACAGCACCACAATATTTTCCGAAGTACCTGAATGATTGGTGTGTCCGCGATTCATGGACGAAGGGCGAAGGATCGACCTGCAAGATGTTGGATTTGCGGCACATTTTTGCCATTGACCTGGTGAACTCCCATCGGGAGGTTCTGAAGAAGATACCTGTTTGTTCAGTCAGTTTGGGATCTGCTCGGATGACCTTCGGGCTGCACGTAGAAAATGACGAAGCTTACATGAGATCAAAAGGTAAATTGCCACTTTTCTAAGGAACCTTTTATTAAATGCTCCACAAGCAGATCGAGGCGAAACTTCCCCGTATGCCGCCTACTTCGTGCCCTCTTATTTAGGAGCCCTTTTAACTCATAGCTTATTCGCGTTATTGGACCGATCTCTAATCTCTTTCCAAGCAAATTCCACAACTGAGATTTCTGACATGATTACTTTGCTGGAAATGCACTGGAATGGAATTATAGAAACCATCCGCTCTGGACAACTCCCCACGCTCTATGATCTAGGAAATACGAGACCACACCTGGAGGTATGCACTATGATCATTATTTTCCTTCCAGTTCAACTCTATTCCTCATTCATAAAAGGCGCAATTCAAAGCAAATCCATCCCGTGCATCTGAATTACGGTCTATTAAAAAGAGTGCTCCTGGATGGCTCAAGAAAGTGTGGCCATCTTTGAAAGCCTTGAATGCCGGCGCCAGCGGTGCCTTCACGGCTGCAGTTCCCAAGGTACGGTGTCAAAGTATAATTTGCCAATGGAAGCTCATGCCCCTCATCTGTTCGTTAAAGCTTCGACGCCATTTCGGTCCATCAATTGCTATTCAAAGTTCTTTCCGCGAATCATGCGAATCTATGATTGGCATAGTCTGCGATGCAGCCAACGACTCGGACCTCGACCTTTATAAAGTCACCGGAAGAGAGTATATAGAATATTTGGAAATTGATAAGCCGGCGACGGACACGAGGTTGTATCCAGCGGTAAGTATTATAATGGCTACTTGGGTGTTGGGTTCGAAGCTAAGATGGCGTGTTCCTGCAAGTGGGAAATTCAAGCAGGTCGCCAGTACGAATTAGTGATGACGAATCAAGACGGGCTCTGGCGCTACAGGTTGAGGGACGTTGTTGAAGTAGTAGGCTTTGATCCTTGTGACTTCCAGCCGTTGGTGAGGATAATTGAGCGGCAAGGGTTAGTGACAACTATCGCATCAAATATTTGCACTAATTGGATGAATTTTCCAGAGTACTCCTTCAGTTGTCAAATGTATTCCTTAGCGAGTGCGAACTGCGAGGAGCTGTTCAGTCTGTTGAAAGTTCCTTGGGCCACGTCTTAGAGTTCGCTGTAGAGGAGGACAGATGCGGGATGATTCCTTCTCTTGGAATATTTCTGGAGACTGATCAAGAGACTGGTGTGTGACTTGTTTATGCAGAGCATCTGGATAAACTAAAGACCCTTCATTCTTGTAGGCAAAGAAGCAGAAGCAACCCCATCTATGATACAAAATTACTTGTGCAGCACAAATTCAGGGTATCAGCGAGAGTGTTCCCTCGAGAGAATCGGGAATCCTATCATTAGTATTTTGGAGCCAGGAACATTTATGGAATTTAGGCAAATGAGGAGCCAGAGAGCGGTGGGAGCGAGCAAGGCAAATAAGGTCATGGCGGAAGTTAAGATGCGAGAATGCTTCGCGCATCGTGTCATTTGCGAGATTGGCGCCTGCTATAACTCCCCTATTTAGTAGCACTAATATACGTATTATGAAGAGAGAGTTGCCTTGCGTATGATATCAGACTGTATAGGTCTGACAAAGAGCTCGATAGCAGGCGCCCGATGGCTAGAACTTGAAACGATTGAAGGCAGAAGAGTATCCTGCATTCACATCTCAAGAAATATGACTAGCTATGGATCCGAAGAGCAAGTTATAAACTCAGGTAACCTGTGTAAGCTCTGGGCTTAGTTGAAAGTGCTTTCACACTCTATCTGAAAAACGCTGAGTTGGTGAAAAAAATTGTTCAAGGCTGGTTCGAGGAGTCCTCTTTTAAATATTGAAAAGGGAAGTCAACGTTAGCACTGACACGTACATGATACTCTGCTGCACAGAATAACGGCAACGTCGTGTGATAGCAAAATACCCCTAGGACAAGAACTTAAAAGGCCGTTTGCAAACTTTCCGGCGGCAAAACGGTCGGCCCTGGGCGGCAACTGTGTGGGATCGTGAGAAACACAGTAACGGCATCATGCCGCCAAAACTCCGCAACGTGGCCGACTCATCCCGTGCATTTGTCAGGCTGAGGCTGCGTCATCATATAAAGCTTCCAGGCCTGTCGCTAGGCATGCGTCTTCCCCCAGTGCACGGGATTAGGCGCGCTGCTCGAACTTTGCTACATCTCGACCATCGCTCTTTCATCTCCCCAGAAAAGATACAGAAACGCATGATGAATATTATTCGCCCTTCGGGCTCTGACCGGGATTACATTGCGATTGCGGACCATGGCTTGTGCGTACCCACCAGCTTCCATGACGTCAGATCGGTCCTAGTTTATGGATCGTGGCTTTTTTCTTGAACAGGATTGGGAATCTACGGACAGCTGCGCTCGTTAGCCTTGACGGATCCAGTGCGTTCAGTTTGAAGTAAAATATCTGAAATATATTAACCGCTGGACAGTCGAGAGCTACTGTGTTCCGAATTTCGATTCCCCATCGGTTTTTGCTCGTATTCTTGACAAAGACAAGGGAGGCCACTTCTCGATAACTCCCACCATCCCGTTTACGAGCAAGCAGAACTATCTCCCGAGCTCGAATGTCTTGCAGACGAAGTTCATGAACGACTCAGGCGTCGTGAGCGTTACAGGTGCGATCTATCTCCGCACTATGTCGAGGATCCTTACCTGAGTCCGCCCGTAGACTTCCTTCCACGCCCTCGCCTGAATAATCTCTCTAGCTCAGCCTCGCACAAGCCTCTATTGCCGTGGCTCGTCCGACGTGTCGAATGTATTCGGGGCCAGCTTCCGATCCTGATGCAGTGCGCGCCTGCGTTCAACTACGCCCGCGATTCGCACATCACGACGATCGTCCACGACGAGAGCGTCCCCTTTGGACCCAGTCAACACAAGGCGCTCTTCGAGTCCGCGTCACTCTCTCTCGACCTGCGGTACGTCTGCGAGACGTCTGCTGATGCCCTTCAAGAACCCTCCATCAAGCTCGAGCTTCTCGACCTGTCCAAGAAAGGGCATAAGGGCGCTGCCGTGCAAGCATTCCTCAATCTCTCGGAGGGCCAGTGCATCACCTTCATTCTGCGCACGCCTCCGACGGAGCTCACGCGCGGAACAGCCGGCTTCGCCACCAGCTCGGCCCCGAGTAGTCGTGCGACCACACCCAGCCCCGACGGTCAGCCGCCAATGGGGATGACGACGCCAAGCACGGCGCAGCGAGCAGAGGACATACTGCATGAGCGGGAGAAGAAAGTGGTGGCGCAGCTGGCGCACTCAAAGGACGCGCGTGAGACCAGTGCTGAGGTCGTTGCAGGCCGTGATGCGCAGTTGATTTCTGCGCTGCCGAAGGGCCGGGCGCTAGATGATCCATTCTTGACTAAGGTGAGGAATTAAACGATTTGGCTGCCATGTTCAGATGGATTGACTGTAAATGGTTCTAGGAATTGGTTCAATCATTGCTTCACGTAAGTTCTTATTCTATGCCAGTCGTCTGCGATGATTGAACTATATAATAGGTTACAAACAGATACTGGTACGACTGGATCCGGAAATCGACCTACACAGGATCCTGGAAGGAAGCCGTTCACCGCAGCGCATTAGCCCTTAAGCTGCTTATCTACGAACCTACCGGTATGTTTTCATTGTCTTTATTCATTTTTGTGGAGCTGATTGTTGATCTTGGCAGGCGCTGTTGTCGCGAGCCCTACCTTCAGTCTCCCGGAGTACATTGGGGGCGTTCGGAATTGGGATTACCGGTCCGTACGATCCTATTGCTACATTACTTTTTTTTCTCATCTATAGGTCAGTGCTTCGTGGATTCGTGACTCCTCTTTCACTCTCTACGCCCTTATCCGGCTTGGATACACGGAGGAAGCGAATGGTTCGTATCCGCTAAACCTTCACTCCCTTCGCTTTTTCATTAAATATTGTACTCGTTTTTGTGCGCGCTCTAACTCTCAGCGTATCTCGAGTTCATCTTCGAGCGCCTGCGGAACAAGAACCCCGACGGAAGTCTGCAGATCATGTATACTATCCACGGTTTGCTCATTCCTCTTCCCCCTTCTCGTTCAAAGATAAACTCGTAACAGGCGGGAAGGAATTCCCGGAAGTCGAGCTCACGCATTTGGATGGACATAAGGGATCCCAGCCAGTCCGCATCGGGAATGGGGCTATTGATCATGTTCAATTGGTATGGTCTAGTTTTGTTCTTTATCCCACTAGAGCGTGATACTAAACGATGTGCGTAGGATATATACGGAGAACTGTTAGTAACCTTCGCCTTTTTTCTGGAGTCCATCAAAGCTAATTGGTCAATGCTAAAGGATGGATTGTATCTACCTCGGCCAAAAGGTAAGATGCGAACCTCCTTTGTCTCTTTTGTTCTGATATTCCTGACACTGCCGTTTGATGCAGTTCGGAAAGCCACTTGTAAGCTTTTATCCCTTTGGAGCTCATTATGGCCCCTAATTTTATTCATTTCATATGAAGAGCTACGACGACTGGTATGCTTTTCGATGTTGATATTATTGTTCACTCACTAACAGATCATGTACAGGGTTCTCGTTCGAGAATTGTAAGCATTTCGTTACTTTGAATTTTTGTATACTGTATTGAGCTTCAATCTATTATTCAGAGTTGACTGTAAGTATTTTCCGGAAAGAAGTTTATCCAATTCCTTGCTAATTTCGAAATTCTAGATGTGGTCGATCACTGTCAAGATCCTGACTTGTAAGTTATATTTTCTCTCAAGTTTCTAAATTCTTACCTCGCATGTTATAGGTCTATATGGTAGGCTTCATTCCTCTAACTAAAAAACCTGATCGTTCATCCATCACGTATTTTCAAGGGAAGTACGGAATAAGAAGCGGCATTTTACGGTAAGTCACCTAAGATTTCTGGGATATTCTTTGCAAAGGCTAACTTCCCTTGATATCTCTAGTATTCAAAAGTATGTAATTAATGCTCTTGTCACATGTACGTGTGGACTAATATCTTTCTTACGTCAGGTCATGTTATGGTACGTGGGACATTGATCCTCAAGTTGGGCTATCACGACTAACAATATCTTGCATTTAGGGTGGCCATAGACCGAGGTATTCAGGCCCCTTTTTCTGTCCATCACTCTGCTTATACCCCATTAGGTCTACGGCTTGCCGATAAGCGTTCACTTCCCTGCCCTCATCGTCTCAAGTGGCTCGAAGCTCGCGATGAACTGTACGAGGACATCATGCGGAAGGCTTGGAACCCGGAGGGCAAGTTCTTCGGGCAGAGCTATGAGGATAACGATATTGTGGACTCGGCGGT
>JASFDH010002732.1:0-10130 GCA_036937195.1 Nidularia pulvinata | reverse complement strand
TGCTAAAAACATCTGCAAAGTCATGATAATCCTCAGGAAGGTTGCTCAGATCCAGAGGAGACCCAGAGGCTGAGACAGAAAATTCTGAAATAGTTGAAAATGAAATATTCAGCTGAAAACATTCAGCTCCTTCTAGCTGTACTGCATGTGGAAATGCAGCAGCATAAATGAGAGAGACTGTAGGTCTTGAGCCAGGTTCCATGGGGTGCAGAGTCATAGGTTGCTTGAAGCAAGCTTGGGTCTGAACTGGAGATAGAACCAGAGACACCAGATATGCTGTGTGAGCCAGAGAAGACATCTGTAAACTGAAGTTCAAATGAAATGGAGAACAGTGTCATATCCCATTCCAGCCACCACTTGTCACCATCCTGTCACACCCAATTCACCACAAATTCCAAGTCCTCATGGCTGAGCTTCAGCCACATCAGCCACACCATGGCCAACAACATGTTTCAGATATTCTGTATCTAGTCCTCATTCTCCACTAGTCTTCATTCTCTACTAGTCTTCATTCTCTGCTAGTTTCATTCAAGTTCTTATCTTTCATCTCCACAAAGCCTTTCAGTTAGCTCTCTTAGTATTCATATGTCCTCTGTTCATCTGACCCTCTTGCCACATATTAGTTATAACCTGACCTCTACTTCCACATGCTTTGTTTGTTCAAATGGACTAGTATTCAATGGCTTATCTATAGGAGTAGTATATAAGTAGTAGTATTCAAACTGTACTTCTTTATTTTGTTAATTGTATTGTCAATCCACTTCCTGGCTTGATACAATCCTTGTACTCTTTCAATCCCTTGTCCAATACTTTGGCCACTCCAGCTAATCTTCAGCCAATTGTTGGCCAACCCATTGTTTCTCTCCAACAAGCTGAGCTCTCATTGTTCATTCTTATATCTGTTCTTATTATCTCCTACTCTAAATACAGGACTAGGATAGTAGGTGGTGCAGCACATAAGCTGAAGCCAACATCCTACATTGTCTAGCATCTCTAGGTATCATAGGACTCACTCCTTAGCTGTACTGTTCTACTTGTCTGACTGTATTCAGGTCTTGACACTGCAATACCACAGAACATACAGAGGTTGTTATCAAAATGTTGCTTTTGTTCCTCTTGGGTCAGCTTTCCATCCTTGCCCAATTTTCCTGTAAGGTCAGGGGTTGTGGATTTATTATTAGAACTTCCTGTATTGGAAGTCTTAGCTGATTTCCTGGAGTTTCCAGACAACCTGGAGTTCCTGGTATTATTCCCACTAGAGGTGTTTAACAATGAATTATTAGAGGATTGTTTCCCCTTATTAGTGGAATATTTAGCTGATTTCTCAGCTTTGTCAGTGTTGCATTTATCACACACAATTTCTGCTTGACACTCCCAATAGTGAGTGTTGACTGCCTGGACATTGCTCCAGAGTTGAGCAAGGGTCTGAGCCTTGGGATAATGCAGGAGGTCATCCTTAATGTGGTCAGGTAATTCAGCATAGTAATGGAAACAGAGAGCAGCATTGTCCCACTGGAGATGAGCAGCAATATTATTCAACAAAACATTATATTTTGCAACATGTTGGTTTTCCTTCATTTTGAGAGTACCAATTTCACTTTCAGCATCTCTAACAGGATCTAGGGGACCAAAATTTGATCACAAAATTGTAATAAACTCAGCATAATCAGAGTGCCAAGTATCAATAGAGAGGGTTTAAAAACTGTAGTTTTGAACAGCTTAAGTGCAGTGCCCTTTAGATAGAACAGTGCATAATTTAATTTTGCCTTGTTGGTAGAAAAGGCAGCTGGACAATCCTCATAATTGAGGTGCAATTGAACAATGAATGGTTATAATTTGTCTGGACTGGAACTGTCAAAAGAGTCAGGTTTCTTGACTTTGGTTTTGGTTGAACCAGTCTGTTGTTGCTGATTTGCAGCAACAGTAGTGATAATTGTTCCAAGATCTTGGAAGACTCTCAGAATGTCTGATCCAAGTTGAAATTGTCCAGGAATAGGAGGGGGAGATTGTGGTAGTGGGCCTGGGTTACCACCCAGGCCACCTCTGCCTCCACTGCCTTCACCACCTCCACCACCACTAGGGCTACCAGGTGGGGTTCTTGAAGCTTCCAGAGTTAGGCTCCTGGGCTCAGAGGGATGACCACCAGGGTTGTGCAATGTAGATGTATTACTGTGAGATAGCAGGTTATCAAAAAGCAAATATGTAGGAGACTTAGTAGGTCCTTGAGCATGTTGTGAAACACTTTTGTGCTGGGCAAAGTCAGTCTCAGGAGTCTCAAGAGTTTGAGACATACCCAAAATGTTAGATCAAGAAAGTGGGGTTGTAGGACTGAAAAATGAGGGGGTCTCAGTGTTCTGGAGGCCTAAATTGATAGATATGTGACCTCTACAAGGCAGCATGACAGAGATAGCATGAGGAGTTGAGATCAGGCCAGAAACTGATCCTTCCTGTCTCACAGTCTGAGTAGTTTGAGGAGGAATGGCTGAAAAATTGGTGTTGCCAGGAGTGCAACCAAAAGACATAGACAATTGCTAGGAAAAAGGATGCAAGTTTGTTAATACTGTCATGAACTTGCTTTCTTGGATATAGCCAGAGGTTCTGGGCAGATAGAGTATGCAAGGTTACCAGGGAGAGACTCTGGAGACTCTGGGAATATCTCTGGGAAATATGTTCAAGTGCTACCAAGGTAAGAGAGTCAAGATGGGTGACAGCTTCAGCTTATTTGCTGCACCTCCTTTGTTTCTAATGCCCAATTTACAGATAGCAGCAAGTGAATTGCTTCAGGTATAATGATGATTGATACTCAACTTCCTGGCCAAATATTTGGTCAGGAGGGATCTCCAGAGACCAGAGATCTCATTGAGTGCAAAGTACAATGACAGGAGGGATAATAACAAGTAGAGATGAGTGAGGATGATTCAGAGGTAGCTTATCCACTAGCTAGAGACTAGCAGGGATGTTAAAGACAATATAATTAACAAACTGAAGTACTATGATACATTCAAAGTACTTAAATACTAGAAAATCTAAGTAACCAGAGTAATCATACAGAGCACTATAATCATACTGTGTCATATCCCTATATGGTGCAGCATGCACCATCTCTGGACCACTCACTATCAATCCTGACACTCTCCTGACTTCCCACTCATCTCTGAGTTTACTCAGGTTTACTCCAGTCCATTTCCATTTTTGTACTTACTTTGTTTCAGCCACACATACTATACTTTTTGTAGTATATCACTTTGGATCAACATTCAATTTGTATTCTTTAGCCCTTGTTATATGCTCTCTATCTCTTAACCCACTTACTTCTCCAGTGCACTAGTATGATTATAGTGCTCTGTGTATTTACTCTGGTTACTTAGATTTTTTAGTATTTAAGTACTTTGAATGTATTGTAGTACTTCAGTTTGTTAATTATATTGTCTTTAACATCTCTACTAGTCTCTAACTAGTGGATACACTACCTCTGAATCATCCTCATTCACCTCTACTTGTTATTATCCCTCCCATAATCATACTTCATGCTCAATGAGGTCTCTGGTCTCCAGAGACCCCTCCTGACCAAGTCTTCAGTCAGGAAGTTGAGTATCAATTGTTGTTATACTTGAAGCAACCCACTCACCACTATCTGTAAATTGGGTGTTATGAATGAAGGAGGCACAGCACATAAGCTGAAGCCATTGCCCATCTTGACTCTCTTACCCTGGTAGTGCTCAAACATGTTTACCAGAGGTATTCCTGGAGTCTCTGGAGTCTCTTCCTGGAGTCTCTGGAGTCTCTTCCTGGAGTCTCTGGAGTCTCTTCCTGGAGTCTCTGGAGTCTCTTCCTGGTAACCCTGCACCCTCTATCTGTCTGGAACCTTTAGGTTATATCCTGGAAAGCATATTTTGTGACTTAAGTGGGTTAAGAGATAGAGAGCATATGATGAGGGCTAAGGAGTATGAATTGAATGTTAATGCAAAGAGATATACTACAAAAAGTATAGTGTGTGTGGCTGAAATGAAGTAAGTACAAAAATGGAAATGGACTGGAGTAAACCTGTTACGGCAATTAAGCCTTTGTAGGTTCTAAGCAAAGTTTGTTGGTTCTTGAGTTTGATGTATAGACACACTTCCCATTAGATAGGACAGTTGTCGAGTTGCTAAGTCTCTGTCTAGGAGAAGCTTAGGTTCTGAGGAGCCTCTAGACTAGGTCTAAGAGGTTTGAGTTGTTCTGGGTTCAAGGGACTTGAGCAAAGATGGGAGTAAGGCTATATTTGCCTAGGTCAAGCTAAAGAACAAGACCTGACTACATAGTACTACTTATAGTAACCTACGATGGTCTGTGTGCAGTATACTAAGTATAACTATTATTGTTGTTGGCTGACTAAATATAACTACTCATGTAATCATTAAAAAAAAAGATGTTGCATAGCAGATTACTCGTTATAGTAAACCTTTGTAACAAAACCTGAGTAAACCCAGAGATGAGTGGAAAGTTGGGAAAGTATCAGGATTGATTGTGAGTGGTCTGGAGATGGTGCATGCTGCACTATATAGGGATATGACAGTTACTTGTTATAGGAAATTTGTAACAGCATCACATCCATTCACACATCACTGTCATGGTTCATTGTGGTTGCAGTCAGGGTTATTGCATGGTAGTGGGGTAGCAATTTGAACTGCCATGAAATAGCAACCTATGACAGGTACATTTGTGTTTGTGGGCACTGTCCCTGGTTGGCTGAAGCTTAGTGATCTGGGTAAGGATGGGATAGGCATGTTTGCAGGCATTGTACATGGTTGTTAGCCACTTACATAGAGAGAGCCTTAGGCATTCAAGATGGTGGGATTTGCTATTCAAGTATTCACAGACCTAACCTTAGTTGAAGAGGAGGAATGAGACAGCACTTCCAAGGCTTATTATCTGCACAAAAAGAGGGGTGTTAGCAGGCATCATACAACATGGTTGAAATGCTTACCTTGTTCACATAGTTGGTTATGCCCCCTGACCATGCATGTGGTAATTTGTTAGGCCATTGTGAGAAGAGACCATGACAATAGGTAGGACCTATTAACACTGTCAGTGATGAGGTTGAAGCTAAGATGAGTGAAGGCAGGGAAGGGACAAAGAGTAAAAGGGATAGTGAAAGCAGTTGAGGGTGAGTGTTACAGCAATTAAGCCTTTGTAGGTTCTAAGCAAAGTTTGTTGGTTCTTGAGTTCGATGTATGGACACACTTCCTATTGGATAGGATAGTTGTCGAGCTGCTAAGTCTTTGTCTAGGAGAAGCTTAGGTTCTGAGGAGCCTCTAGACTAAGTCTAAGAGGTTTGAGTTGTTCAAGGTTCGAGGGACTTGAGCTGAGATGCGAATGAGGCTATATTTGCCTAGGTCAAGCTGAAGAGCAAGACCTGACTACAAAGTACTACTTATAGTAATCTACAATGGTCTGTGTGCAGTATACTAAGTATAACTATTGTTGTCATTGGCTAACTAAATATAACTACTCATGTGACTATTATTCTAAATAAAAGAAAAGATGTCGCATAGCGGGTTACTCATTATAGTAAACCTTTGTAACAGTGAGAGGGGAGGATGGTTGAAGTTGATGGTTGATATGTGCTCCCTTATTGCAGAGTGTGGCTGAGTTTGAACAGCTTGTCAAATTCTTGTTTCTTGTGCACAGACCTTGTTTTCAAAATAGCCACTGATTGTCTGTGTTATAATGTATTAACATATATTTGAGACTATAGGATGTGTTCTATAATATATGCCCTTTATTTAAGTGAAAAGTGCTAGTTATCATAAATTCATGGTAGGAGGTGGGTATCATGTTTATAACAGTGCTCGTGCTGAGGTGATATCCACCTGATCACCAGTTGGAGCTGGTCAGCCCAAGCCCATCTGTCAATTGCATGGCCAACAGGTGATAGGTTTAATGCTCATTAGGAAATTCGGCTTCCTGCCATCAACCTGTGGCCCAATTGTGGGTGTAAGCACCAGATTTCAAACGAAGAAGTGCGCAGGAATGTGTGCTGTGAGGTGATTGATTCGTTAGTCCGTGACTTGTTGGAGATGCACCCACAATAGTATCTTGACCGAAATTCACAAATGGATAAACACACTTCATATTGGCACTTTCCCGGAAAAGATTAACAATCTTGACTATGCATTACCCCCAAATTATAGGCAGATTGACCATGAAACATGAACATGCCATATGCTGTATGTAGTACACACGCGTGAAAAACATGAAACTGTGTTGTATTGATATTACAATATCCTCCACGATGCGAGGAATCTGATGATAGGAAAGAATAGTGCATTCTGTGGAAACAGGACAAATAAAGGAAACCAGTTGTGAAGAATTATAAAATGAATAGACTTGATAACGCTCAGCGCACGTGCATTCTATCCACAGACGGATCGTAATGGCCGGTAAAGTCATCGGTGGAGCCCTCAGAATCTGGGTTGCTAACGGCATACTCGACGCCCAACACACCTGGACGGGAGGAGCTTTCTGATACAGAGCAGCATGAGCTCATGGTGTGCATCGTCGGTCTGATATTGAGCTGCGGCATCGAGCGCGTGCTTTTGGAATTAGAGAAGAATCCCTGGACACGATCGACGGGCACTGATGGATGCGTAAATCTATCAGCTGGTCCTAGCTCATGACTTGACTGGGACGACGTGGATGGCGAGCGACTTCGAGAAAGTTCGGGAACGACTAAATACTGCCTTTGCTCGCCGTAGCGTGGTGGGGAAGCTCGAGAGAATACGTTGCCACCGATGGTAGATTGCATAGCCTGGGAGTCATCTTCTCGATCGCGATTGGAATCGGTAAAACTGAACTGTGAGGCTTGCTCCCCAAAGTCGCCACCCCAAGTGGGGGAGGGATAGCGCTCGTCGTCGGCCGTGCCCATGGGATAATCATCGGACATCTGTCCCTGTGCCGGGGTGATGGACGATGTCTGGCGAACCCATTCGTCGATCGCGCCATCAGCAGGAAAGTCGTATATTGATAAGGCTGTGTCGGGTATCATAGATAATTGAAGGAAACAATCGAGACATGTAGAACAGGTCCCTGGATTTGAGCAGGATGAAAGCATTGAGGCGGAGGGCGTGCTGTCGGTGGCGTTATGGTAGATGCAGCCTGGACACCTGCATCCGTCACCACAGCCACAAGTGGGAGGGAATGTGAATACCGCGGTGCTTGGCGCATCCGTGGGCGACGCCGCCCACGTTGCCGAAGCAGGCGGTTCGTACATTTGAAGCTGATTAGGAAAGAGACGGGGCTCTACGGTGAGAGACGAGTAATTGGGCGTTAACATCTCCGGAGCACGGTTGTGGGGCAACGGGGGAGGTTGATGGCTGCGATCATATGCACGCCCATAAGGACTGAAGAGCACATCTTCGTGATGGCGGGACGCATGTCCGTAGGAGACGCTGGATGGTGGTTTGTGCAGAGGTGTGCTGCTGACAGCGCCATCGCTGGGAGGGCGAGGAAGAACAGGGCGCAGATCCGCGACCCGCACTGGCACCGAGTAAGTAGCCCGGTGTGCACGAATCGGCGGTTCTATGTCATGGCTGGAATCCGCGCGCGTAACAGCGGCATTCAATTGCGACGCGGTGCCTCTTCTATTGCTTCGCGGCGCGCTCTTTCTTGGCGTGCAACAGTGGCACTCACCACCAAAGCCGCAGGCACAGCTATTGTGCAATCCTGAGATTTGATCAGCACTTGCCAGGTAGAAGAGAACCGCCTAGCAAGAGCTGCATACCACCATGGTCGGAGTCAGAAGACGCTCCTTCTGCTATTTGCAGTGCGACCGACGCTTCCAACGCTTCTGGTAAGCCGTTGGGAAACGCGGCGCTATCCGGGACCTTATTGCCCCCTAAACATTTAAAAGCGTGAAAAGAGGTCTTATCCATGAGCTGACTGTAGAACATAACTGAAATATAGTTACACACACCTTTCTTATTGCAGGGATGGACACCGGGATTCTCGATCTTAGCTTCACATATGCATTTGACATGTACTTGTTTGGTTTTACGTAGCTCTCGACAATGTTCACATTGGGTTACGGGGCGCCCCTTCTTCTTGATTTCAAAAAGAGGACGATCCGTGTGTTTGCACGCGGAAGACCGGTGGCCTTTGATGCAGGTCTCACTGAATGACGTGGATCAGTTAAGGATGTATTTAAAAGGCGTATCTACATTAGACGACCTACCATGCGTATTTTTTTGTGCTGATAAAGACCTAAAATTCACGATCGATTATAAGCCGTCTGCGCGATCTACAGGTCGACGATAATGATGGACGCACCATATTGACTGGGACGGAAGAGAAGAGTGACGCTGGGGGCGGACACCCCACCAGCGACGAGCGCGGGTTATGTTATTGGGATACTAGCAGACTGCGATGATGGTGGGTGTATTTAATCATCATCTGTACTGTGGTGGTGGGGGGTGTTGACGAGGATTGACAGGCCCGGTGCTCCTTATGTTGGTGCGCACGGACTACAAGCACTGCATTACGTAACCATACAACAACGCCAAATATGTTCCCCAGATCAAATTCCGGAGGCCTCGGGTGGCACTCTTCCTCTTCCAGCTTCCTTGCACCCATTCCCAGGTCCTGAAAGCGAAAACATGTATAAATCTAGTTCTCTGGATGCTCTGGGCTATCTGTCTCGGACCTTGTGCTTGCTTATTTTATCTACGTGGCTATGTCACTTGGTACACTGGGCTATCCTTTCGCACAAACGCTCTCCGCGAGGCTCTGGGACTACTCTAGAAATACTGGGCAAACCAAGAATGAGAATAAGAACTCTATGGTGGAGCTATGAGGTCGGGCAGGTCTTCCTCCGATTAAACGCCCGCTCTACTCTATCTATAGATGCGGAGGAAACCTCCACATAAAGAACTACCTACTTGCGCTCAAGAATGCTATTCGAATCCACCTGTCTTGCGGGGTTCGCTTCGATTTGATAACCGGCCAGGATGGGGACCATATCTTCGGCGAACGTGCCCGGTATTCCTGCAGGTGCGCAGACGGTGCGCTCCCATCACGTCGTGCGCGTTTTACGCCAGAGGCCGCCACGACTGCGCAATGGCGTTACGTTGCCTCGTGCTGCCTCCTTTTAGACTCTAGGCCGTGAATTTCAGCAGATGGGCCTCTCGCCACCACGACTTGATGTTTCTCTCGAGAATATATCACAGCCCACCGGCTCCCTAGCGCCATCTTGAATCTTATTATCGTTTACCTACTTTGCGCTTTCGAGGTTCAAAGCATACGGTATGATGGATCCATGCTGTGCTCAACCTTGTGTATCTATCCGCCGCTGTCATGGACCCAGTTGCCTAATCCCTGTGCTTTCTCCAGCTCCATTTACCAAGGTATACACACATCTCCATGCCACGATTCATTCGCAACGTGTATATATGACGAACTCTCATTCTTCTTTAAACGAAGCCACTCTATTCATCAATGGATGATCTATATCTTCCTGGGGCTGTACCAACCAAGCCATTTTCGTGTGCCTTCTTATTTCAATGAGATAAGGCGTAAATGACGCTGTCGCTGATATACTCTTTAACAATACATAGCATATTTGATTATCGAGAAGTACATTCATCCAAGAGCGTCACGTCGCCAAGACAGCTGGACGATATTTCGCGCGCTCATCGCGATGTCTGCTATTTTCGCAGGAATGCTTTTAATTATCTTTTCAGAGGAACAAGAGAGTTGTCTCATGAGTAATCATATTGGATCCAATTCCACGTATATACAACGATAGCAAATTAGCACATTGACTTGCATGGGAATCTAAACTTGATTGTGTGGGTTTTGGAGGTATAACGAAATAAATCTAGCATAATCCCCGATCAGTCCTGTCCGTACTTCTCCACCCAACCGATGTGGAACTTCTCTAGCTTCCCGACATACTCATCAACGCCAGGGCACAGACATGTCAACCGATAATGCCATTCCCCTTCTTTCTGCCCGAATCCACTACCAGGGACCACGCAAATGCCGGTCTCGTGAAGAAGCGCCAGGGAGTAGAATGCATCAGGCGCCTTGCCTGCCTTCTGCGCCGCATCTCTAGCCTTCGCTGAGAGCTGGATCTGCGGGTATAGATATAGAGC
>JASFDH010002731.1:0-10133 GCA_036937195.1 Nidularia pulvinata | reverse complement strand
AGCCGTTCAGTTGTTTAGGTTTGGAAGCTGTTGTCTTGGTTCCGGAGAAACTGGAAGTTGAAATCAATTTAGCCATACTGAGGTTCATGTTGACGGCGATCCAGGAATTCCGTACGGCGAATGATGAAGACTTTGGGACTCTTCCATCGCTTCCGTCAAGACCCTAGTGCGTACTCTACACGTTTATACCAAGTCAATGTTCTCACTTCAGATATTTGGTTCCTTGACAGAAACAATGCGAATGCTCACTAGGCTTAAGTCATAGATGTCAATTGCTTTCCCCAGAGATATAAACTGTATACTCCGTACAAGTCTCGGCCCCAGTGGACGGTAACATTTGCAACAACATGATTCCCGAAGCAGCGCGAAGTATGAAAATATATCAAGATGAATGCAGCCAGTGCGGATGTAGATAACACTGGATGGGTCAAGGCGCTGATAGCGGGACATACGCTAACACGTCGTAAAACTTTATGTTTGCTAATTTTGAAGTTTCGGATTCTAATCGCTGGCTCCTTGTTTCGGTCTTCCTTTCACAATGGATTCGGCCGTTCCAGACGAAAAAGCTTCTGCTCGTATTGGACGTGTTGTGAATGTTAGTGAGGTCGACATTGCCGCGCAGTTAGCTAGTGAGACTGTTGAATCTTTGGATCCTGATGTTGCAGAGCGCCTGAGGTATGCTATGCCACTTCTAAAACTCCTTGGCTATCGATGAAAATTCACCCTCAGGCGAAAGATCGATTTGCATATCATGCCTCTTATGTGCAGTACGATGTCTATATTTCTTGTCTGAAATGTATGCTCATGTCTGGTTTTAAGTCATGAATCTGTAACTTGCCAGTTTCAAAGGCGAGTATTCCGGCGCTAAAGTGTCTTTTTAGTTTGTCTTGGGTCGACAAAGTAACTCTGGGACTGTCAGCGATATTGGGAATCATGTCTGTAGTCTTCACACTCGTTCGACTTTCATGTCCAATTGATCGCTTTCATCAGCCCCGGAGCACACCTGAGTCAAGATGAGTTCAATTGGCTGGGAACTATCTTTTACCTCAGCTTTTTGGTATTTCAGGTATATCTTATACATCCCTTTGGTATCATAACGAATTGACGTCTCTTTTTAGTACCCACAGAACCTAGCTCTTCAAAGGTTTCCGGTAGCGAAATGGATGAGGTGTGTCCTTAATAATATTCTTTGAATATCTAGTTAATACATGTTGCGAAGCATAAACTTCTTCATTTGGGCGATTGCTATCTTCAGTCACGTCGCTTGCAAATCGTTCGGTGCGCTCTTAGCCGTTAGAATTATCCTAGGCATCAGTGAAGGTACCGCACATATCTTTCTATTTTATGATTATGAAATGGAACTCTTCTTTATGTAAGGCGCCGTTACTCCAGGATTTATGATAATCTCATCCATGTTTTATACGCGCGAGGAGCAGACAAAGCGTGTGGGGTATTGGTGTAAGTTTCTTGCGCTTATTCAATCTTGATATGATGCTAAATTTTATTCAGATTTAATGGGCGGCATAGGTATCATATTTGTCAGCTTATTGACTACAGCAGTATTGCAAATACCTGTACGGCATTCCATCACTCTGGCTGCTTGGTCCAATCTCATATAATTTCACACGAAGACACATAGATTCATGCCGTGGCAGTGGTGAGTGTCAATAATAGCGTATGCAGTGCTTAATACATACCAAGAAGACATCAGGTTGATGATCATAACTGGCGTCCTTACGTTCATCACATCAGTGTTATTCTGGTAAGTCATGTCGACATTAGCGGTGGAAATTTACTAACCGAATAGTTCATTCAAGGTTCTTTTTTCCAGACTCTCCCACTACTGCTTACTTTTTGACGCCTGAGGAGCGTATCTGGGTTGTCGAGCGAATTAAATCCAACCAGTCTGGGATGGAAAACAAACGCTGGAAACGAGAACAGTAAGAAGAAATTGCCCCCATACATAATCTAATTTTATTTCGTAGATTCATAGAGGCGCTATGCGATCGGAAAATATGGCTAATGACTGCATCTGCTGCCTTGACGTATGTTCTGCCCAGTAAATTCCTTTAAAAATCTTCTTACATATTTATTTCTTCAGTAATGTTTACGGCTCGGTATGTATTGCCTTAATTCTAGTGGATTTTTGGTGAATGATAATGGTTTTTAGGTTAGCAACCAGAAGCAATTAATCATTACACAGTTTGGTTTTACTGTCGTGGAAACGACGTTGATTGGATGCGTAAACGGCGTAGTGTTCAGTACGTCCTTAAGATTCCGTCTGGAGTAATTTCAATTTATACTAAAAGTCATTACTGTAAGTCCTCACCATTTGGATCGCCATCACCGTAGCGTCGCAGAAACGCATCGGTCATGGATTTGCAGCGGCGGGTATGTGCATCCCTGGTATCCTCGGGGCTATTCTCCTCGACACCCTTCCGTCGCATAATAAAGTTGGGCTGTTGTTCTCGTTTTGGGTTGCAAGTATAGTTATTCCCTATCCGCCTCCTCGGTACGCTGAGCAACTTCTTTAATTAGCTTTTTGCGGAACCTCTTTTGTGATAGTGCTAGGATGGGTTGGGTCTATTGCCAGTGGACACACGAAACGTAAGATGTACGTGTACTTAGTCCTTGAATACTCATAACCCTATTATGTCATCCTTATCTAAAGGAACGACTGCAAGCGCCATGATTCTCATCGCTTCATCGCTGGGTAACGCAGTGGGGAATCTAATGTGGAGGAAGCAGTATCAACCCCGGTCGCTATTAAATCTTTTGGGCTGCATGTCACTGTATTAACACTTTTATTGTCTCACAGGAATCGCATTCCATGGACAATCATAGCCGGCTTTAGTATTTTATCGGGGCTGCTTCTCCTCATACTAAGGCACATTTTACAAGCAGAAAACAAACGACGCAACTCCGAGGTGCACGATGACACTTACGATGACGTTTATATCCTTGATGTGCAGTCCGATGGTATGACTGTTGAGAAAAAAGTGGACAAGGTATATCAATTCTTTGCAACGAAACGTCATCTCGTTTCCAAAATTTTGACCGACATACAGGCTTTCTTGGATCTCACGGACACTCAGAATCGGGATTTTCGCTATTCGCTATGATGTTTATTGTTCGCGGTCTCCGGTCACGATCTGACATGTTTCACAGTTTCATCTGATTGTTATAAGAGCTTGTAAATACCATGGAGAAGAGAGTTCTGTATATAAATGTGCGAGTAATTACATAATTATCGACGCTTCGTCAATCGAAAATGCTCACAGAACTGGCTGGTAACCGTCTTCGACGGACCGAGTGCCGCTGCATTGATTGAGCACAACTCCCATGGCATTGTTCCACGGAAGGCGACTCTTCTCATCCCTATTTTGGTACAGGTATAAGATGTAGGCGTTTTGACGCGCGCAGTTGAGATATAGTTGCCTCGCCCATAATTGTGACTAGTCCCAAAAGCTTAGGATCGCTCGTCAATTGTTCCGACAAAAAGCGCAGGAGATCTTGGCGATCCTCGATCCGCAATGCAGTAAAATACAATGAGCTTCTAGGCTTGGGCTTCATGGTTCTGTTATGTTCCTTATGTTAAAATGAGCTGTGCTTCGTAGCTCGCTCAGATTATCAGTGACCCTGGCAAACGCGCAGGGGAATTGGTCTCGTTAAAATGTTCCCTAAATACTACCACCAGTACATGTGTTAAAATGGAGATAAAATAATAAAACAAGTCAGCATTAAATAAGTGAAACAAGCTGGAAATAAAATGTTGAATATAAAGCCACAAGAATGAAATAAAGAGTGAACAGGAACGGAAGAAATGCGAAGTGTTACAAAAGCAGTCACCTACACAGCGGTAACAATTTGGTAGAGCGCTTGATATTCCAACACCTTATACATGCCCTCGACATGTCGAGCGATAATGACGAAGTCGTTTTGTTTAGCTTCGGCAATCTCCTTCGGTCCTTGACTGGCCCATTACTCCTCATCTTCCTATGGCTGTTTAAGATGGATGTCCTTTGCGTTCATCAAAGGGGAAAATACCGTGTCCATCCTCTGAAAAAGCCTCTTTCTTTCCTTTTCCACCTCAGCCATCAAGATATCCGTGATAAAGTATCCTTCGATGGAACTATTTCTGTCTTCAGATGAAGGATGTTGAAGCCAGGGTAAATTCGTCTTCATTTTTTGTTCTTCGTCTGTTTCCATTCTGGTCCAAGGCCTTCATGTCGACTTTGTGAGTTTCCGGCTTGATCTTCCACCCCGTTTTTGGACCATCCAGAATACTGGAGAATCTGAAACCCAATATGAATCAACTTAAGAAGAACATACTTTCAAAATAAAATGCCGACTTATACGACAATTTCACTGTAACGGGGTGAGATTATCCTTTCATATAAATCTCATTATCGTGTAATGTGGAATAGTTCCCTACCAAGTGTGGCGTAGGCCACTAGATGATATTTTTGCGGTGCATGCATCTTCTAGGTGGTATCCATGGATTTCGTGCGATGTAAAAATTCTGAACCTGTTTCCTGCCCACGAGAGAAAGACCTTTAGGTTCCATCTAGTATTTTTAATCAGCATTTTTAAAGGACTTGACGATGAGGCGATAAATTATCAGATACTTGTTTTCGTCGTAATCACCCAATAAAAGATGTCTTAAATGCAGCCGAAGTTGAAGAAATTGCGGGCTCTCAACCCCCGCTAACATATCCAAAAGTCGCCGCATTGATTGGGTGTTGCACGCACCGATAAATCGACATAGTTACGAAGGATAAGGTGATCAACCCTTTCACCTATATACTTTAATTAAGTCAGTGACGAGTAATGTTTCTTCAAAACTAGAAGAGTAGCCTGTTATCTAGTCTACCCACCAAGCAGTCGATCGCTCTTCAGTAGCGTAATCATGGAAAGAAAAATCGTCTTTGTTATTATCAAGGTCATCTTCCCCAGATGTCTTCTCAATATACGCTGCCAGAAACCGCGATTCACCAGCAGCTTCGCGTGCTCTTCGTAAAGCAATGACACCTTCTACACGTTCGAGGTTCTCCCAAATGGTGTACGCAGTATCTGGCCCATTCCAAGAAGTCCATCCACCAGTCTTCCGATGTTATCCTTCAGAAGCTCAACGAAAACATACGATGGAACACCATTCTCCACAAAATTAATGATCATCTTCGAGGAAATGCGAACTAATGAACTGGTGTGCGACGTGTGAAGGATATCGGTCATGCAAAGAGCAAGATCAAGAGGCTTGTCAAGTGCATAGTGTATTTTTTGTTTGGGATGGCTGAACAGATATGCGAGGTTGTTCAGAAGCTTCCTGTCCGTTATCCAGCAATAGGCATGCCATGATAAATGAAATAAGTAAATATAAAGAACTCAATCATGAAAGGAATGAGACGCTAGCTTTGCATTCCTCGAGTCGAAATTGAAATACAATCGGTAAGGGCTCCGTTTTAGCACAGATGAATGACGAGGACCCGAACCTGCGGGTATTACCATTCCTGCAGTGTTGCAAAATGTAAACTGATGGTGACATCACACCTCCAGTTCCTCGCTGCAATTGTATAAACCTACATTTCTGGAAAGGTGGAAAAGAGGCATACAATAGTCTAGTAGACTATTGTATGCCTCTTTGGCAACTTGCTGCAGCCGAGCTCGGAACTCGACCTTTCCTCCGTACCATCCAGAATGTTCTGGATTGTGCTCTAGACCCCCATATTTATCCATCAGTAAGACAGATTCTTCGAGATCGAGTTCTGGCCAAGGACACTATGATGTGTGAAATATATTGCGAGTTTAAGGAGCACTTACTCTGACAGCCCCTTTGTCCGCGAAAGCAGCAGAAGTGGTAGCTCCGGACTTCATGAGCACATTTACCACGAGCGATGCGGCTTGAGCGTTATTTCCTTTAAGTCTGTCCAGATTGGCGTTGGTAATGTCTTGTAAGCGACCCAATGTAATGAGCTAGGCTATCTCCCAGCGTATTCCAGAGCGTATTCCTTGCAGGTCCATTTTCTTTTCTAGGATGCTCGAATAAGCCTACCCAACATGACATTAATATTCTGTTCAGAGAAATGAAGTGGAATGTGTTACTTACTACGACATACGGTTTCTCGGGGTCCAAAGAGAAACCCAGAATATTATCAGACAGAAGTGCTGGATTATCCTGACGCAAATTGGACGGGTGAGGGAGAGCCTCTTCTGCTTTGCGTCCGGTTAGCTTTAAAAGGTGCTTTAGAAAGAGAGTCGTTTCTTCATGTCGAATAAGATAAAATTATCTGAAGCACTTGATTCGAACGCGGTGATGTTTGAAGCCCGGCGCTCCTTCCGTAGGCTGCATTTCGAATCTTCACCGAGCTGATGACGGCGAGTATTAGTCGAGTAGGATCTCCCTCGTATACCAGTAGACATTTTTACTCAGGTGGGAACCAGGGAGGATGAGCTCGATGATCCGCCTGGTCTGCGATGCGAATTCAATTTGGCTAAGACAATTTACGGAGTCAGCAATCCAGCATTATGTATGTAAGTACGGTTGGACGTTGGCACACCACTGTCGTATTTCTGAGGGCCTGGAGGTCGACTCATGAGTCAACCCTGGATAATTCAGAGGTAGGCGGAAAAGAGAAGGAGCGGCGAGGACATTTTCGTGACAACTGAATGAATAAAATTCATCGGGGAATTAAATAGTACTCCGAGAAGATAATTGTAGGATCAGTTCTTATCTTTAAGTTTCCAATTGCGCTGAAGGGGTTGAAATCCAATAAGTGAGGGACTCCAGATCAAAATTTACTTATAACGGCGTTCCAAATCGCATCTTGTTTTGGTCATGCTTCCAGTCATCGTTCATAAAGCGAAGTTTTGAATACTGAATGGCACGACTCGAGCTTGTCGCCGCAGCTTTCGACTTCTTTACACGTTTCAGAACATTGCGAAGAAGCCGCCTGACTACAGCATTTACGGTAACCTTCTTCAATTTTTTTGCTCCACAAGGTTCATGGCACGTTTGGCCCACGATGCTCGACTTCTAATATGATTGCAGTGGCTTACTGTGAAGCTGAAAGCCGATCACCCGCAGTACACTATAGCTCCAGTACGTGTAGTTGGTTTACTATATTCCTACATGTAGCCCTTATGTTGACGTTTGGCAGAAATCCGAGTCAGCTAATCCGCGGGAAAATTGGCACTTCAAAGTGATAGAAGCGAATATCACTACTTCTCCGCATCCTCCGAGGGCAGTGTCTTGGGAAAATCATGTACCTTCTTTGGTTTTAAGAATAGCACATCGCCCATCTTGACGATCGTTCGACTTGAATCACTATTCTGTGGTCCTGCTGTGCGTAGGGACTTGATTCAAGTTATCTCTGGGAACGGCTACGCAGTGATCCACTCGAGAAGGAGATTAGATATCCTGGGATCCGGGCGTGCGCGCCCGAGGTTTACGAGACTCCCAGCTGGTTAGCGTCTGTGGGAAAAGGAAGATGATTGGTGAACTTTATAAATGCCCCGCGCCAACCGCAACAGCCCATCATGAAAGTTCGCTGTCAGGTTTATCTCGGGCGTCGGTGCGATCGATCTGGCAGTCATGAAATAGGGGGTATGAAATGTTCTGCTCCATTCATTGCAGTCTATGTACCGTTTGTGTATGAATGCATGCAGATGGGTGGGTATATGGATGGGGTATGATACGATAATGATACATATGCGTAAAATAAAATGCTAGCGCAGGTGAATATGAATAAATTAATATAAAAAGTCGTAGCCTAATAGCCCAATGCCTAAAGCATGATAACCCCAAGGAAAGGAATGAAGCGTGCGTGTGAAATCCTCGAGAAGGCCCACCAGAGAGTTTAGATGGAGTTGGAGCGTCCCTTGACGCGCTTGGCGTCGGTGAAAGAGGTAACGGCAGGACGGGAAGACTCGCTGGCGAGAGCAGAGTACTTGTCAATGACACTCATCAGTTGGAGGTCGCGGCAAATGTCCTGGAGCCTCCTAGCAGCCTCATAACGCTCCTCAGCCTCGTCAGGGGTGCTGAAGGATGAGTCATCAATCGCAGTGACAGACACATCGATCCGCTTGAGGTTGGTGTAGAACTGGGGCCCACGCTCTACGCGGAGGGTGAGGAATTCCTCGAGCGCCGCACAGACATCAACTACGTTGTCCTCGTAGCATTGCAGGGAGAGGTTCTCGATGGGAGAGCCGGCGAGATTCGACATCGTATCGACGACGCTATCAACCGGGAAGAAGGGGGAGATGTGCAACTTGCGCAGGCTCGGGAGGGGTGTAGCAGCAGGCTTTGCAAAGAGGCTGTCGGACACCGATGTGGTGAGCGAGAACTCATCGACAGTTGTGCCGACGGTGGCCATGATGCGCTCTGTACAGATCCTGTTGGCGTCTTCGTCCTCGTGGTAGCAGCTGCCTAGATCGAGTACCTGGAGGCGGCAGGCAACAGGGGTGGTGGCCCATCGCTCATCGCCCAAATGGGTATCGCGGATGGTAAGCTTACGGAGGGTAGAAATGCTCAGAAGAGAAGGAAGAGAGAGCTCCGAGCCGAGCACCGGGTGGTCCGGGATATCATCATCGCCGACGACCAAAGGGACGTAGGGGTAGGCACCCTCGAGCTCCGGAGCATGAAGCCTCGAGCGAGAAATACGGTCCAGGGAAAGTTCTTGAAGATAAGGAATCGAAGTAGCAATGGACACAACTAGACGTTCGCTCCTATGAAAAGGAGAGTTAGTCCCGTTTCATCAAAAAATATTTGTGTACTGTGACTTACAGTGGAGTACTCTCCTCCTGCCCGCAGTTGGAGATCGTCAATTGTTTCAGGTTGGACAGGAAGGGGAAGGGCGCAATGACGCTCTTATCCAGCGATCCGGCCATCCGCAATGTGAGCTTTGTGAGGCGGGGCGTTGCAGAGAGTAGCGTTATGACGCTCTCCGTCCGCGCGCACAGGGGAGTGGGAACGATGCTGGCGAACCTCTCGTCATCCTGGGTTGACAGTTCCAGTTCTTGGATGTGCGAGTAATAGCCGCGGGGAACGTTCTGGAGAAAATGCAGGAGGGTGTCATAATTGTTTAGTTTGACGATCTGTCAAAGATGCGATTTAGTTCGTGTGGATGCCCGGCACCATCGGAAATGGCGAACGCACTTTGAATCTCGCTGCCACACACGCCTGGTACGTCCCTTGGTCTACTTGGGAGAAACACTTCACATCCTCTGGCTCCAGGAGGTCTATGATGGCCAGCTTCATCTCGCTCGGAAGAGTGTGCCAGGTGCAGGAAGAAGGGGAGGACATTGTGCTGGAGGGGAGAAAGGTTGGGTGAAGGATACAAAGCGTTCACGACGAAGGATGATGAGGAGAAAATGTTGATAGCAGAATTCGAGAAAACGGATGTAGATTATATAGGAGGTAGAGTGAGATAATATATGTAAAGCGTTGATAGAGCCTTGTCCTTGTCCGTGGTCTTCGATTCGACCTCGTCGGATGAAAAAAACATCGACACATAAATAGAGCCTATTTGTCCATGTTTGGATCTGAGCTCATCTAGCCTGATATCGATAACTTCGAACACGCGTGATGCTGTCAACTTCGCCACTCAAGCTGTGCTTTGCCGCTCTGTTCATCTCTTCTCTCCGATTGTGAAACTCATCGCCAAGTTGTTGACTGAACATGATGCGTATCTAGGTGCACCATACATTTCCTTACATCATCTTCTGTTTTTGCGGGCCTCTCTGGGACGATGGTGTCGCACACCCGAACCTCCGAAGTTGATTCTACTTTCCTCCTATGCTGACATGGTCCTCGACGTTATGTCCCGCATACCCCCTTGAGTACTTTGGGTTATCCCAGAAAAGAAACATCTGCCTATCCCCACAACCCCTGACGCGTCAAGAGCCAATCGCAACACGAGCAATTGACTCCCCGGCCCACGCGGAAATTCTGCTTTCCTGTCATCGAGAATCCTCTCTTCACAACATTGACAATGCAAGTGCCAGGAATAGATTATCCGGGGCCCACATCTTGGCGCTATCCCGCCACCATATCAAAATTTGCCAGGGTCTCTGTCCTGCCTTGGAGTTTCATTCTCAGCTAAAGCTTAATCTTTGAATGCACTGCGGTAGCAACA
>JASFDH010002730.1:0-10134 GCA_036937195.1 Nidularia pulvinata | reverse complement strand
TCCATCAGGTCCTGCTCAAGACCGGTCCCCAGGGACATATCAGCTTCAACGTCACCGACAAAGTCACCGGCGACAGGCTGTTGACCTACAACTATTCCGGAAAGGTTGGCACCAAGGACTTCCAGTAAGTTTTATGCATGTCGTTTGTGCTTTGAAAGTCATTCAAATACCCGAACCTTTCAGATACCGCGTTGGGTCTTATCGCGATACCTCTATTGGTCAGACCCAGTTCACCGAGCACATCGGCGAGTGGGACTACTACAAGGTTTAATTTATTGGGTCTCTGGTATAATCTGTTCCGTATAGAATAGCCATTACTACTTTGTCTTAGAATAATTTGCGATATTGGTATAGAGTTTAACATTGTTGGATTTTTGGAGATGGATCCAATTCAAGTTAGACTTCGTTTGCGATGTACGAACATAAAATGAACTGAATATTTGCACGGTACGTTTTATAATTGCATTTGTGGAGCTATAAGACTTCAAGCTTCGTTGGAATAATCAAAACTATAATATCCCAATTGCGACCCGCCCCCATCAGTCGGGTCCCCTCGTCTAGTCTCCTTTTATGTATGCGTACCCGCACCTTTTTCTTAGTATGAATCATTCTATTTCATTTCATGCTACTCTGCTTCGGTATATATTATTCTTTACCTCTTCATTTTCTATTTAGCTTGTATTGTACTTCTAGGATTTGTGCCGCACTGCCTGCTACACGAGTACATACACTCTTATTACTTGTTTCAACATAGTTACTTCGTTCTAATTCTCCTTGTAGTCCATCATGGACTCTTATAGTTTTAAATTACTTTCCGTGGTCTTCGAAACCTCAGTCTTTGTGCTTCCAAACTGAGGTGAGCTTTGATACTTGTTATTTATTTAAATCTCGTACTTGAAACTTGTTTGTATTATCCCTAGATCTTATCATCTGGTTTGGTTTTAATATTAGTCTTTGAGCTTCTAAAGACTGAGGTTTCCTCATCTAGTTTTCTCACACCATCAGCCTTAGGATGTTCATTTGAAGATTATTATGATTTTTGAGTAAATTTACAGAGATGCTATTCCAGCAAAACTTGTATTGATAGACCTGCTTCCCAAATGCAGTGGTCAGATACTTCTCATCAAAACTTTCCCAAAGGGTTTGCCAGCCCTGGAACTTGGATGCCATTATTTGTGAGCCAATCGGTTCACTGCATTCTATTTGTTGAGTCCCATCAATCACAAAAAGCCTTGAGCACTATATGCAGAAAATGGGTCTATTGATATGAGTTTTGCTGTCATAGGTTGTCAAGACTTGTTCCCAAACTAAATTAAGAATTAGGGGCTGTAGGCCACAATAATGCTACATCAGAAAAGTCAGAAGTAGTATCAGAAGGTATTCCAAATGTAACACTACTGAAGTGTAGAACCATCAGCTTCTGCTTATATGCTGTGCATTTCCAGTTCTCATGGGTTCTAACTTACAAACATGGTCCACATGTTGGAAGAAAGTTCCAAGGGCCAGAAAGCCATTGGGGATGACTTGAGTGAATGATAACTAGGGACAAAATCTAGTGTTGAGGGCAAAGTAAGACTAGCTGACCCAAATTAAATAGAAGAGAAGTTGAAAAGATGTTGGAAGGTCAGAAGACAAATGAGACTCAGAATTTTAGTAGAGAGAATGTGGTATCTTAGTTAATATTCAGATTACAGATACTGAACAAAAGACTAGCTACTTAAATAATTTGATAGTTAATTGTATAACTACTCAGAGAATGGTAACTAGTGGTGACAGAGTCATAATAACACTGGGTATCATAATAAGTGTCAGAAATCAAATCTCAGAGTCAGAAGGACATCAGAAATGTTCATAATAGAACATTGTTCTGATAGGGATCAAGGAATTATCAAAGAAAGAAGTGGTAATGAGGTGAATGGGAAACAGGGTATTGTGATTATCAGAAATATCAGAAATTGCTTGAGAATGGTTGGAAGGAGGTTGGAAGTGTGATCTGATTTTCAGTATATGACATTTTACATACTATCTATGCAGTATTTGGGGTGGTTCAAATATCATATTGCTAAGTCTCAAAGAGAACCTTAATGATGCAAAGATTGCTGCCCTTGATGCATGCCCAGTTGAAGTAATTAGATGATTCATCAACCAACTGTGGTGATTTATGAGTGCATATCAGCTTGGTTAAAAAGGAAAGCAGCATTCTTGGCAGTGAAAAAGCAGAAGGGTCACCACAGCATTTTGCAAAGTGCAATGATGCATCTTGAGATGAGCATCAACCAATCCTAATATGTTTTTGCCACCAGAAAGATTGTTTATTTCAGTCAAAATTTGGCCAACCTAACTAGCTTGTGGGAAAACCTCAAATGTGTGTTTTTCAGCATATTTTGCTAATCTGAGTTCAAATCTAAAGTCGGAATGCCAGATTTTTCACTCTTTCCCAATTGTTGCATTTGTTTGTCCACAACTGTATGTATAGTGGGTTGCTCACCAAATCCTTCTCATTCCCCCTATCTATAACATCTTGTCATTGCCTCACATTTAAATGCTTTTATATCCACAATATTTAAGTATTATGTATTTGTGGTCCTGTCCTTAAATGCTTAGTTGTAGTGGGGTTTTTCTACCCATCACCCATAGCTGTTATACTTTATAGACATTTTCAACCTTTAAATAGTTGAATTTGAATTACAGTTTATTGTGTGGGTACTATTATTCTCATTTTACTTCGTTTTCTATATATTGCTATATATCAATGAGAATGTCAACTGATTTCAAAATTGTGAACAGTATTTGAAATTAGTTAATTTATCTGGTAACATAATGAAGCAACTGCTAGAACAATAAATGTCTAGTCAGAGACAAGAAGTGGTATTCTTGGCAATATCCAGTCTTTAATATAATGTAATGCTCCTTCCAACAGAAGGTACAATTTGACAATGCTGAAGACTTGTAGCAATGCATATCACTTAAATTCATGGACACTTACAAAACATATTCTTGATCACAAAGAGAGTATTAGGACTCAAAATTTCCCATGGTTCACATCTACTTAGAGATGCTTGTCCAAGCTATATAAAAGTCAGTCCTTGCAAAAATAATCTAGTATATGTGAGGAGACAAATACAAGGGGTTTAGGAGTAGTAAACAGTGAGAAGAGAAATGGCATGTTGAAATGAGGACTGGTACTACAATGATGGTGAGTTGGGCCCCCAGTTCTTATATACTGCTATCAAAAGGTGTTGGAAATACGAGCTTGACGCCTGTCCCACTGGAAGTCCGGCTGACGTCGGACCGTTACAGATCGTATTAGTATGTGAACGGACACTGCTTTCCGTATTACTCTTCATTCGTATTATTTATTCTGTATACAACGGCTACGTATTTTACATATAAGGTTGAGTATTTTATTTGTAGTTCTTTACTCGTTTGTCACCTAAATAGCGGTTTCAGCCGTGTTATTTCAACAAAAGGAAGAGGAGGGACCTCGAATGGTGGGTCCTATTTTTGGCAACTGGCAACAAAGCATGTCAAGCTTGAATACAGGACTAGAGCTTCAAGGATAATTGTAGCATCATTTTTCATAGCTATCATACACTAGTAATAGATAATTTCATGGCAAGAATGCTGCTGAATTGCTCGTTCATCACCATTGACAGCAACAATTGCTCAGTGCGGTGCACGGTGATGTCCGATGCGTCACGTGTGTCATAGTGGGGGAGGGTAAGGACACTTCCAACTTGTACAACACTAGCCCGAACAGCTCCTCTGAGCAACACTGGATGACGTGTAAACCGAGGCCCTCATGCATGATTCAGGCATAGGTAGTCGCAGCTCCACACGATCTCGCTTCATGCGCATTCGACCCTTGCCTTCTCAATGTGTATCTGGGCGATTATTGGCGCATGACGAGCGTGCTGTGTAATAGAATCCTGTGGAGGCTAGGGCCCTCACTATCCTCGATCACCGTCTCCACTCTATCGGTGCCTTTCCCCCTCCGCACTTCCATAGATATTCAACTCCACTTTACACAAGCTCAGGCGCACGGATTGTGGGACCTGGACGAGCAGAGGTGGTAGATGGAAGGCTGAGGATTGCACAAAGATACTAAAATTTGCTCGAAAAGCAGGGTCATTATTATTTCTCCAAGAATAAAAAACACCCATAATGGAGAGTAGATCTCATGAACAGCAGCGTACTTACCGTTCTAGCACTGTGTGTGTATGTGTGGGTGTGTGGGCCCCTTGCCAATGCGACTGGGCGTCTTCTTGATCGACCTATCGTGAGTCACAACCACTACCCTCTCTTCGAACCCTCATCTACTTTCCAACTTCAACGTAGTCGCTCTTAACTTCTTCCCAACATGAATCGACTTTCTAAGCTCAACAAACTATTTAATGACGTCCTCAGAGGCAGCATCTCCGTCGATGTTCGAAACCATCGTCGTTTCATCGAAGCAGTCCTCACACAGGAGGATGCCGCCGCTTGTGTTCACAAGATATCCGGGGGTGATAATGGACCTAAGGCACTCCAACAAGCGATGCGCTTGAACCTCTCTCCTGACTTTCTCAACGGTGAGGCTACTAGCCTTATTGCATATCTGTTGAAAGTCAAGGACATCGGTGGGGATATGATCAAGCGCCTTATCGTCCCCATCGTTGATCCTCCCATCTTTTGGTCTGCACTATCTCAAGCGTTCGAACACTGTGAGCTTGCAGAACAAGGACAGCGTACCTTTGCAGGACTTCTCCTGTATTTGGTATCGCTTGATACGGACCTTGCTGAGGAGTATCGTAGCTTCGCTGGGCGTTCCGCGGTCCAAGATTTATTGCTTTCCTCGCCTTATCAGGACATCAGAGAAATGGGACATCGTATCAAACATATTTCATCTACATACTACACGCAAGATGTTGTAGCATTCGGCGAAAGCAATCCTGGAGGCCGCCATGACAATGACGATCCCGATTTTCGCAAGATCTCGATCCTCCCTACTGCAGACGAAATATTATGCACGGAACCACCATTTCTTCGTACTAGCGATGCGCTGGAAGATCCAAACACGGAGGAAACGCGCGTCAAAGATTACCTAAACAACACGTTTCGTCTCCTCCGCGACGATATGGTTCATGAGATTCAGGAGGCGGTGCAGATAGTCCTTGGAAAGACTAAGGGCTTTCACCGTGGCACTCCAATAAATGGCTTGAAGCTCCTAGACATCTACTGTGGAAAGGATGAGAAGCGAACACGGTGGGGAATTAAGCTGGAATGCAGCAAAGACTTTCCAAAGCTTCCTAGAGGTGCGGAGAAGGAGAAGGAACGCATATTATTTCTGCAGAAAGATCCTGTCGGATCAAAAATCCTCCGTCACCAAACGCTCATGGTCATCATTTCCGGTAGAGACGTCATTGGCTTCGGGACAGTGCACAGGGACGAGCAGCTTTTGGCGATGCAACCACCGGTGATTGTGCTCCAGCTAGCCGGGCAGACTAGCACACAAAAGGCACTCCAGCATCTCAATTCCGATGCTCAAATTCAGTTGGTCCCAATCGACGTTGCGATTTTTGCGTTTGATCCTATCCTCAAGGCACTGCAGAAAATTCAAGTTGTGCCTCTCTCAGAAGAGTTATTATTTTGGAAGCCCCATGCTATTATAGGTGCTCCTCGCGAAACTGCTACTAGGATCGTCCGTGCTCTCGAACAGGATCCTTCTCAAGATCTGATGCCACTCTTGGGCACTCCAGCGCCTATCCGATTGGACAAATCTCAAGCAGCTTCTTTGCTCTCCGGCCTCACACAGCGAGTATCACTTATTCAAGGCCCACCCGGTTTGTTTCCCTCTATATATCCTCTTGTTGATCTGACGTTAGGCCTTACAGGAACTGGGAAATCATTTATTGGTGCCCTCCTCGCGAAGGCATTCCATAACTTCACCTCACAAAGGCTTCTTGTTGTTTGCTACACTAACCATGCATTAGATCAATTCCTTGAAGACCTAATGAACATTGGCATCCCACCGGTTGATATTGTTAGGCTAGGGAGTAGAGCAAATGACAAAGTCTCACACCTAGACATCCAGAAGCAGAGGAGACGGCGCTTCCCACGTGATTGGAAGGTTATTGACATGATGAAGCAGCGGTCACGATTCCTTGTAGGCGCTTTAACCACAGCATTTCGAGACTTCACCGCTCGGGATATCCCACTAAGCGATCTACAAATGCATTTGGAATTCGATGAACCGTCGTATTATGAGGCTTTTCTCGTCCCAGAATCTGATGATGGAATGATTCGTGTAAAACATGGTGGGCGAGCTGTGGAGAAGACGTATCTTATTGACCGGTGGGTTAAGGGGTTAGATGCGGGTATGTTCAATATGGATCCTAATGTCATCAACGCGCACGGTATTTGGAGCATGTCCAAGGACGCTCGTGAACGCGTTCTTAAAAATTGGATTGCAGAAATTACCAAGCAGCAAATCGACAAGATCTATCAATGCGGCACGGACTACGACAAGTGCGAAGATGACCTCTCACGCGAGTTCAACAAGAGTGATGCCGCAATAATGAAAGAAAAGAAGATCATCGCTTGCACGACTACGGGAGCTGCGAAGTATACAGAAGCCATCCGTGCAGCAGAACCGGACATCTTGCTTGCAGAGGAAGCAGGCGAAATCCTGGAAGCACATATCCTTACTGCACTTTGCCCGAAGACTTCGCAGATTGTTCTTATTGGAGACCATAAGTAAGTCACGCCATTTGGATGGAGGTTTCTTCCATTTCTGAAGGTTTTTCTTCCCGTCAGACAATTACGACCTAAGGTCAACAATTACCGTCTGACAGTTGAAAAAGGCGACGGATATGATCTGAACCGATCACTTTTCGAGCGCCTAGTGTTGAAAGGCTTTCCCCACGAAACATTGAAAGCGCAACACCGGATGCGTCCAGAAATTTCTGCATTCGTTCGCGAGCTGACTTACCCAGACTTGCTGAATGCTCCCCAAACGACAGATCGGGAGGACATCCGAGGCCTCCAAAACAATATCATCTTCATCGATCACCAACATCCAGAAGTAGCTGATATTCGTATCAGAGACCGGTCTGAAGGGAGCTCTACAGCATCAAAACGGAACGAGTTTGAGGTTCAGATGACTGTGAAGATTGTTCGGTACATTGGCCAGCAAGGATATGGAACTGACAAAATCGTGGTCCTCACACCGTACCTCGGGCAATTGGCAGACATCCGTAATGCTTTGAAAAATACGGCTGACCCGGTTTTGAATGCCCTTGATTCATATGATCTTCTCCAAGCTGGGTTGCTTTCTCCTTTTGGTGAAAAAACAAAAAGCAAGTCGATCCGCCTTGCCACTATAGGTCCGTGTAGCTGGCCTCGCTATAAATCACTTCTGATATTAACACATTCTTATATCTGCAGACAATTATCAGGGCGAAGAAAGTGACATCGTTATTGTCAGCCTAACACGATCTAATTCACTGAACGACATTGGTTTTATGGATTCACCGGAACGTTTAAATGTCTTGATTTCTCGTGCTCGGAATGGGCTTATTTTCATCGGAAACTCGAAAACATTCCTGTCGTCTAGAAAAGGGAAACATTTATGGTTGAAGTTCATTACGTTACTTAGAAGGGGAGGCCACGTTTACAATGGTCTCCCTGTAAAATGTGAGCGTCATCCTGATCAGGTGGCAGTGTTGGAGCGGACCGAGGACTTCGATGAATTATGCCCCGATGGAGGTTGTTCTCAACTATGGTAAGTCAAAACGGTTGAATTTAATCATTTTCTCGTTGAAGTGACGATCATTTGTTTTCTTAGCGGGACTAACTTGCAGTGCAAGATCCATAAGTGCCCGTTAAAATGTCACGCACTTCAATATCACTCAGGGATACAGTGCAACTACCCGATGTTCGCCAAATGTTCTTCCACTCAACACAATTTGACCTGGAAGTGCTACCAGACAAAACCTTCCTCGTGTAAACAATGCGCGAAAGAAGCCGAGCGCACAGAAAAAAAGAACAGAAGAGAATTAGAGTCGTTAAAGAAGCAGCTGGAGCAGCAGGCTGAACATGAAGAGCGGATGGCCGAGCAGGAGGAGATGCTAAAGGCGAAGGCTGCGCTGATCGCTGATGCAGAGGCAAGCAAACAGAGGTCGAATACGCTTCGGGAGAAGCAAAAGGAGGTAGAAGCAACCATGGTAAAGGCTGAAAAAGCTATCCGCAAAGCGAAGAACGCTTCTGCTTCAAGTGTGCCCGAGCAAACTGGCTCATCTCCCACGTCCGCGCCGACTTCATCCGTTCCCACACCTTCGCAACACACCGAACCAGTCAGTGACTCTACTGCAAGACATTCTCTGCAGAACGCTTCTGCATCAGCGGCTGCCACGGTTCCCGCAACAATTTCTGGAGCTTGGAATGATTGGCAGCATCAAAAGCACGTTAACGGAGAACAGAATGAATCAATCGATAAGATCATGGATATGACTGGGCTTGAAGAAGTCAAACTGCAGATACTTCGCATCAAGGCTCACATCGACCTGAAGAAACGTCAGGGCATTAAGCTCAATCACGAGCGTCTTAACCTTGTATTACTCGGAAATCCAGGAACTGGTAGGTTTTTGATTTGTTTTCAAACAAGGAAAACTAAGTCCGATTAAATAAATTCTCAGGCAAGACCACTGTTGCTAGACTATTTACACAGTTCCTGGAATCTATTGAAATCCTGCCTGGTGATGCATTCGTCGAAACCACTGGTGCAAGTCTTGCTCACGAAGGTGTCGGTGGGGCGAAGGGTCTCATCAATCAGGCCCTTACCGTAGGCGGTGGAACTATTTTTATAGATGAAGCATATCAACTCGTAAATGACTACACTTCGTCTGGGAAGCAAGTTTTGGACTTCCTATTGGCAGAGATGGAGAACCGCGTTGGAACACTAGTCTTCGTATTTGCTGGATATAATCGCGAGATGGAGAAATTCTTCGAACATAATCCGGGCCTGAAAAGTCGAATTCCCTACACGCTCCAGTTTCAGGATTATAGCGACGAGGAGCTCCTGACAATGCTGGAGGCTCTAGTGGTACGACGATATGAGGGTAGAATGAAGGTAGACGATGGTGTACGTGGCCTCTATACTCGCATTGCCGTGCGACGCCTTGGACGCGGAAGAGGCCGCCCAGGATTTGGAAATGCTCGAGCACTGCAGAATATGTTTGCAAGGGTATGTGAAAGACAAGCAGAACGAGTGGAAAAAGACCGCAAAGCACGACTTCCAATTGACGACTTCCTCCTCCTGAAAGAAGATCTAATCGGTCCTGATCCCTCCTGTATTTTCAAGAAGAGCATGCCTTGGGAAAAACTTCAAAAACTCATCGGACTCGATGCTGTCAAGGAATCCATCCGCAACCTGTTTATGCTTATTGAGACGAATTATTACCGTGAACTCAGCGAGGAAGAGCCGTTGCAGATGTCGCTGAATTGTGTATTTCTCGGTTCTCCTGGTACGGGAAAAACTACAGTTGCGAAGCTTTATGGTCAAATTCTTGGGGAACTGGGGCTTCTAAGCAACGGAGAAGGTTTGAAATATATTTATCATAGAGTTTTATCGCTCACGTAATTTCCTGAGGCAGTGGTTTCTAAGAATCCATCGGACTTCATTGGCTCGTACCTCGGCCACTCAGAGAAAAATACACGAGCTATCTTGCAAAGCACGCTTGGAAAGGTCCTTGTTATAGATGAGGTGATAATCGTTACACTTAGCCGCCAGTCACATTTTATTTACAAACTTCGCAGGCATATATGCTATACACAAGTGGAGCTGGCCAGGCCACGGGCCACCAGGATTCCTTCAGAACAGCCGTAATTGACACCATTGTAGCTGAGGTACAGAACGTCCCAGGTGACGACCGGTGCGTCATCCTTCTTGGATATAAAGATCGGATGGAAGAAATGTTCCAGGTAAGAAATGTCCAATGTTAATCAAGATGTAGCTCCCTAACTGCGATTCGAATCAGAATGTTAATCCCGGTCTTTCGCGTCGGTTTGCTGTGGAGGACTCTTTTAACTTCGATGATTTTACACTTGACCAACTGTTACAAGTCCTTAACTTGAAGCTGGCGGAGCAAAACCTGG
>JASFDH010002729.1:0-10140 GCA_036937195.1 Nidularia pulvinata | reverse complement strand
AAATCTTCCATGATGTCCATGACTTTGGTCATTTGGAAGAAGATGAGGACCTGGGAGAGGTTAATTGATTGATACCCGAAAGGTAGAGGAAGGACGTACTCTGTGTCCCGTAGAGAAGAACTTGGGCAGGATGCGGTTCAGTAGCTCGAGCTTGCCAGACGTGCGGACGATCTTGTCGTCGATGAAGCCGCTGGGGCTAATCTTGTCTTCGACACTCTCGAACAGGAACGGATGCTGGCAGATCTTACGGAGCTGCATAAGCTCGTTACTAAGCCCCTTGACACCACCGGATTTCCTAAAAGCAGATATCAGCTGCCGGTTTCCTACATAAATGCCTACACTACTTACCCTTTACTGTCGTTCCCGTCCGCAATCATCTTGTGCTTCTTCATCTGCTTGTACAGCTGACTCTGGAGCGAGCTCATCCGGACTTTGATAACCTTCTCGACCTTATCAGGCAGCTCGCTCTCGACGTCCTTCTTCAGGCGGCGGAGCAAGAAGGGCCGGAGCACCTTGTGCAGGCGGCGGATGATGAGCAGCGCCTCTTCTTCGTTCAGCTCGATCTTGTCGCCTGTGCCGGAGTTGGCGAAGGGCGTGTTGAACCACTCGTCGAAGGACTTGACGGAGTTGAAGACTTTGGGCAGGACGAAGTTGAGCAGGGACCAGAGCTCGGGGAGGTTGTTCTGCAGGGGGGTACCGGTGAGAATGAGGCGGTAGCGGGAGTGGTAGTATGCTGTGAGGGTTTGGGAGAGTTTGGACTGAGTGTTCTTCATACGGTGACCCTCATCTGCGGTCGGTGGTTAGTAACGATTTTGTATGAATATTGAGACTTGACATACCGATGATCATGTGGACCCATTTGATCTTGCTCAGCACGGGACGATCCTTGATAATGTATTCGTACGTCGTCAGTAAGACTTGGAACTGGTTAGTACGCAAGTCTCCCTGCAGCGCGCGACGCTGGGCGGGGTTTCCCTTGTACGCGATCATCCTGACTTGGGGTGCCCACTTGGCGAATTCTCCGGACCAATTGGTCATGGTGGAGAGTGGGACAATGACAAGGTAGGGCCCGCGCTGTCGCTTGACCTCGATGAGGAAGGTGATGAGCGAGATGGTCTGGATGGTTTTTCCAAGACCCTGAACTGTAGTGTTAGAAGATGTGGGAGAACGAGAGCTACATACTTACCATCTCATCTGCCAGAATGCCGTTCAACCTGTTGTTATACAAGCTAACCATCCACTGGAGACCCTTGAGCTGGTACTCCTTCAATGTTCCACCGACAAGCAGGGTCGGCTGCCTCGTGACCCTCTCGGATATCCTGTGTGCGACGGCATAGTAGTCGACTTTGCCCTTTTCGTCGACATCTTCTCTGTTGATCTGTGCGCCGAAGGTTGCCTCCGTGGCAGGCCCATCTTCCTGTTCGAAGCCGACCTCGCTCATTGGACCACTCTCGTTCTGCTGCGCCACGACGGCCTGCGCGAGGCCCTCGAGGTACGCGTCGGTCTGCCGGAGGAGATGGGTGATACGGGTGTCCTTGGCCGTATCGATGAGCTTCATATACGCCTCCTCGTCGTCCGCCTTGAGCGCCTTGAGACGCTCCTTCGCGAGACGCTCGATGCGCTTCTGCTCCTCCTTCTCCGTGTGCGCGTGGAAGTTGAGCACGGCACGGCCGAGGATCTTAATGCGGTCCTGCGCGGCGCGATTAGCGGCGATCACGTCCCGCCCATGTGCGCAGATGACGCCGAGCTGCTCGATGTGCTTGTGCTTCGCGCGGCGCTCGCGGTCGGCGCGCTGCTTGCGCTCCAGTTGTTCAGTCATGCGGGCGTCGCGGATTGTGGGCTTGCGTACGCGCCGGAAGTCAACGCGGTTGAGCGGGAGCATGGAGCTGTGCGTGAGGCGCTCGGCTACTTGGGCCCGCATGGCACGCTGCTTGTCGAGGACGCGCAGGGACTTGAGCTCGATGAGCGCGCGCAGCTTGCCGTGGGCGGTGGGGCTTGGATGAATGAGGGCACTAAGGTCGAGCGGGGAGCGAGTGGTGGCGTCGTTCTCTTTTTCCTTCTCGTCTTTGGTGAGGTCGAGGTCGGCGTCGAAGTCGCCGTCGCCAAGAGTGGAGGGGAGGGATTCGAGCTCGCGGATGCGTTGTTGAATGCGGGCCTCGATAAATCGCTCGCGCTCGTTGATGATCTGGTGGGCATCGAGGCCGGCAGGCATGATGGTGGGCACGAGGAGGCGCTGAAGGCGGGTGGCAAAGAGGGCAGGGTCGGTCTCGGAGGAGCGTTTGAGATGGGAGAAGGGGTGGCGGTATGCGTTATAGGGGTATATTCCGGAATTGACGTTGTCTTCGAGGAACGGGCCCTTGGGTAGATCAGCGGGGTTGATGGGGGTGGTTTCGTGTTCCTCAGGCTTGACTGACTCGTCGGCGGAAGGTGTGGATGGGGCAGGGGCGGGGGTGACGGACTCTGCCTTGGCGACCTTGACGGCGGCATCGACGATTCTGGATTGGACGTCGGGGCCCTGGATGAGCTTCTCGAGTTCTGGGATGGCATTGTTGGGGACGTGGATGGCCTTCTGGACATGCTCTGGGACGGGCATGCCACGACTGATAAGCTTGAAGGCGTGGATTTGTGCTCTGAGAGCGCCAATCTGGCCCTGGGTGAAAGAGACAGGGGTCTGTGAGGTGGGGGGGAAAGGCTGGCTGGGGGCAGGACCCGAGGTGAGGGACGGTGGAGCGGGGGAGGAGCCGTTGCCGTTGGTCATGGGCTGGGAGTGGCCATTGGTCATGGGCTGCTGCTGGCCCTGGGCGGACTGCTGGCCTTGTGCGCGTTGCACTGGGAGAGGTGAGTATGGCGGGGAGGAGAGAAGGGAGTAGGACGCACTTTGGCTAACGGCCTGGACATATTTGACGATGTTTTCGAGCTCATTGGGGTTCTTCTGCTCATGCGGGTTCTTGCGGAGAAAGTTTGCGCGCTGTGTGTGGAGAGTAAGGATGAGCAGTGCGGGGCAACAGGTGTACATACGACAATCATCTGCTGTAAATCGGGACCATTCTGCTGACGATGCTGCTGGTGGTGGATGCCATTGCCGAGCATGGGTGCGGACATGGGTGGCCCGTGCGCGGGGATGATGCTGTGTGAGTGTGCTCTGTCGCGTATGCAGTCGCGTCTCTCCTGGACTGTCTGGTATTCCGTCGGGCAATTGCCGTCCTCGACGCTGCAAAAAGTCACAGCGACGGTGTGATGGGAGGTGTTGACTAAGTCACACAATGGCTGTGACAGGTCACTCTTGACTCACTCAAACAAACGTGAGAACCGTCGGCGGTCACGTGGCTAATATCAGAGCGCGTCTTGACTCGAAGCGCACCTTGCTCTCCACCACTACCATGCCAGCTGAACGAGCGGGGGTACGTCGTCTTCCTCTGTGCACTGTGTCCGCTGACTAGTCCCCCAGTACACCGTCACCATGTTCCTCATCGACACTTCTCCGTCGATGGGGACACTCAGGACCGTCGACCTCCCACCAGGCCCGGACGGTGAGGTCCACTCCAAGGAAATCACCCACCTCGAGTGGGCCCTCCAGTTTGTCAAGCTCAAGATGCAGGAGATGGTGACTATTGTTCTAGTCTTGCTATTCTACTGCTCATCGGTCTGCAGATATTCAATGGGAGAAAGACCGACCAGTGTGGTGTCATCGTCATTGGCTCAGAAGGTGCGTCGTTCTCACCCTTCTCTCGCGCAATCCCTCACCTTTCCCTCCAGAGACCAACAACATTATCAACGAAAAGAGCGGCGGCTACGATAACGTCTCAGAATACATCCCCATTGGCCAGCCCAACGCCGGCACACTTGCAAAGATCGACGCTCTCAGGCCGTCCACTGTTTGCGGCGACCGTATGTCCGCCTACTCCTCTCCTCGCTCTCCGTCCTCATGTATTTTCAGCTATTGATGCACTCATTGTCGGTATTGAGACCCAGGCAGATTACCTATCCTCCAAAAAGACTTGGACCCGCAAGATTGTCATGCTCACAGACGGTGAGAGTCCCATCGAAATTGAAGACTGGGAAGAAATTGTCGCCAAGATGGATGCACTAGACGTCAGTTTCACCATTGTGTACGTTTCTATTTCAAGTCCATTGCATATTCTAACTTACTTCACAGCGGCGTCGATTTTGATGACGAGGAGCTCCCTTACGAGGAGCCCAATAAGACCGTCATCAAGGTGAGCTCCCGTTTTCAACCATCACCCATCGCTCACGTTCATCTAGCGCGCCAACGAGGAATTCTACCATAAGCTCACCACTGCCCTCAAATCAGGTCTCATGGGCAACCTAGCATATGCACTACAAGAAACCGCTTTCCCAGATGTCAAGCAAACCCGCTCCACCCTCATGGGCACAGTCCTCCGCCTCGGGGACACCGACACCTCCCCAGACGAGGCCTTCGAGATCATCATCAAAACGAGCAAATGCACCGCCCTTGCACGCCCGAAGAGATGGAAGAAGTTCGCCCCGCGCAAATTCAACGAGGAAGAGATGCAGGTCGACCAGGACAAGGACAAGGATGTTTATGCGACGCTCACGACGCGCACGGAGTACTATGTCGACCGCGAGGGGCACGCGGACGAGGATGAGGATGTGAAGATGGAGGATGAGGAGCTCGACCTGCTGGATGAGGAGCAGGAGGGTGCGGAGATTGAGAGGAAGAGAAGGGAGGCGGAGAAGGATAAGAATTTAGAGAGGGTGGATAGGGAGCAGCTGGTGAGGGGGTTTAAGTATGGGACGACGTATGCGCCATGTCCGGATGGGCAGTTCCCGAAGTTGCGGACGAGGAAGGGGATTGATATTTGTGGATTTTTTGGACAGAACCGCGTGGGTGGCTCTTTCGTTTTTATGCACTCGCCCGTATTGACCATATTGTAGTTCCGGCGAGAGCTCTCCATGGGCGAGATCCAGTACATATGGGCGGACCCCTCCTCCCCACAGCAGCAGGTCGCGCTCTCCTCCATTGTACAGGCGATGGGGGACAGAGGGGTATTCGCTATTGCACGCTGGGTGTCAAAGGATGGCATGGATCCGAAGATGGGCGTCCTCGTTCCAGTGCAGTTCGAGAATGTCGACTGCTTGCTTTGGTCGCAGGTGAGTGTCTCTCAGTTTTTGATGTGCTACAATTCTAGATGCATATTTACACAGATGCCATTTGCGGACGACGTGCGCAAGTACACGTTCGCGTCGCTGGACCGACTCGTGTCGAAAAAGGGAGAGGAGATCACGGAGCACCCGTATATCCCCACTGAGGCGCAGCAGGAGGCGATGGATGACTTTGTGGATGCAATGGATCTTATGGAGGCGGGTGATAAAGATGAGGACGGGTGGGTTGTTTCTATTGCTTCTGCTGTAATCTGGCTGAACTGGTTTCTTTGGTTTAGGAATCGCATGCAGTGGTTTGACACGCGCCTGTCATATAACCCCGCCATCCATCGCGTGAAGCAGGCTATCTTCCACGCTGCGGTTGTGCCCAATGTTGAGACTAACCCGCTTCCCCCACCACATCCTGAGCTTACAAAATACTTCGAGCCGCCGAGGAGAGTGCTGAAGCGCGCGAAGAACGCGATTGAGGAGTGCAAGGTCTCGTTCAAAGTCAAGCAAGGTTAGTCGAAAGAGTGGGACTCTAATCTATATGCTGAGCTATGTCTTTTCTAGTTCCGAAGAGGGTTGCGAGAGCAAGGAAGGACGGACATGTGCACGCAGACGATGAAGATGAACCCATGCTTCTCCTTGACCAGAAAGGACCTCAGTCGGAATCACGCGTGGACGTCAGCATGGCGCCACCGCAGGGAACGCCGTCAAAGCCCAAGCCGGCGCCGGTTGAAGACGGCAGCGACACCGAAGAGGACGACGATGAAGACGAGGATCTGCTAATCCTTGACCAGAAGAAACCCGGCTTATCTGCGCCTAAGAGCTTCAACGGCAACAATGCATCTCTTCCCACTCCTGCGCGGTCGTTGTCACCGCAGGTTGACCTCGGGCGCGCCCCAGGGAGGATTGTGGGCACTACGTATCCGCTGAAGGACTTCCAGAAGAATATTGCCCAAGGGGATGTGGTGAGCAAGGCGGTGGAGGATTTAGGGGTGGTGGTTAAGGAGGTGCTGATGCGCCCGTTTGCGGTGAGGAGGAGTGCGGAGATGTTAGAGTGTGTGAAGGCGTTGAGGGATACATGCTTGAAGGTAGGTTATTTTGCGAGTCTTTGGGGGAAAGTTGTACTCAAGGTTTTTTTTTTTTTTTTTTGGTTCAGGAGGACGAGATAGATGCTTGGAATGAGTGCGTCTTGCTTTTTTTTGGGGGGGGGTCATGAGGTGTTCTAAGTAATTTTGCAGGTTCTTGGAGGATCTCAAGGATAAATGTCTTTCGAAGCCTGGCAATCGGGAATTTTGGTCAGAGATACAGACTGAAGGTCAGGAACTTGGCCTGATTACGAGTAAGGAGGCGAGCAAGTATGGCGGTGTTTCTAGTGTATCGGAGAAGAAGGCTAAGGAGGTGTGTGTTTTTTCCTGCCACCGCGAGACCACGTACTTAAGCTCTCCTTTAGTTCCTTGCATGATCGTAATTGTATCACTACCCATGTATTAATAGCGCTTTCTCTTGGTTATTTTTTGTCGGACAGATTTGGTATTGGCGATGTACTTAACACGACACTATGTTAATCAATATATACTGTATCTTAACTTCGTCCCCACCATCCACCCAACAAGCTGCTGAGACCACCACGAGAGGGCGCTTGGGGCTCTGGAGTGGGTGCCCTCACTTCCTCAATCTTTGTCTTCGTAGTCTGCTTCTTCTCTGGCACTGGCTCAGGCTTGCCGCGAGCAGGAACAGCGGCCACAGGGGCGGGAGCCGGCTGTTTGCCGGCCCGCTCCAGCAGCCTATCCATGTCGAGCTCTACATAGTTGAGCGCGATGTTGAAGAATAGCGGTTTCTTGTATGTCGCAGGGTCTGCGTTGACGGAACCGCCGTTGTATGCAAACCAGTCGCGTTTGAATTGGAGCCCGTCAGACGCCAATGTCGCTTCCAGATCCTTCAAATCCGTGCTGTTAAGAGGGAAGAAAGATGGCTTGGCAGCCGAGATAGGGTCGTTGTCCAACAGTGAGAGAGTGGATGTTGTTTCACGAATGTGGATGTTGGCGTGCTGCAGAAGTGTGAGAGCCTCTGCGTACTTCTTCACGGGCGCGTAGCAGCGAGCGAGATATAGGCATCTGCGAGCTTTTGTGAATGTAATCCTCGCTTCGACCGCAGATGCCAAGTCAGGGCTATCATCGGTGATGCTAAGTGTACGCATCTGGGTAAGACTCTGGAGAACAGTGTCGAGCAGCTTGACAACGGCAGGGTACAGTCTACTATCAACGGGTTCTTGTTTCGACGCGCTCGAAGCTGCTTTACCCTTCAACCCAGCTTTCGAACTAGGTTGATCGGCTAGAAGGGCAGAAACGAGAAGTAAGTCGCGCTGGATGCGCCGCGAGAGGAGCTGGTAAACGATATAGGCATGGACGAATTGTATATCCCGGCTACTGCTGGCAGACGATGAAGAGCTGCCTCCGCTGAGCTACAGAAATAATGAACACGAGCATATACGAAGCGCCTATCTCACATACCTGTTGAGCTTCAACCAATTTCCGCGCCACTTCCTCAGCGTCACTCAGCGCCAACAGAATAGCATCGTATGCAGCAACACCCTTTTTGGATCGGTTCTCTTTCCTTGCTTTCGTCCCGGGTACTTCTTCTGCAGAACCTCGGCCCTCAAGTCTAACCTCTGCTTCTTGCACCTTCAGCAAGACATCTACCAGCTCCGGATTCCTGATGGGCACAGGTTGTCCCTCCCAGTAAAGGTCGGCAAGTTTCTTCCTATTCTCTCCCTTGGCCGCGATATGTCCGTCTGACTTCATCTTCCGGACCAGTCCATCGCAGTTCTCTACGATTTCGTTTCTGTGTTTGGAAGCAAGCTCTTCGACGATTGCATCAACATCGTATGCCTTTACTCGCCCGAGCTCGTGAGCGCAGTATCTAATTTCCGGTCCGACCTCGTCAGCAAAGAGTACTGCAAGCGCCTGGTCTCGGCTAGTAGTCGCAGAAGCGGCCAATTCGTCTAATATGCCTCGCGCAACGCTGAGTTGCACCAAAGCGTCTTCAAATTCGTCTCTGTACCGGAGGAAGCGACCATTCAAGATGACGGTATATACTGTCACTTGAAGAAGATTCTCCGCGGAGAGGCGAGAGGAGGAATACAGAGTCTGGCAGTGGGATAGAAGCTGGGTCGACCAATTGACTGCACGACGGAAGCGTCCAGTGGCACTATGACGGAGAGTGCTGGCTTTCTCTTCGTTCGCCGGTTGAAGAGACAACCCTATTAGTTCCTGCGAGTACGCCCAAGCTCGTTCGGCTTCAAGAAGAAGGAGCTGCAAACTGCATTTCGTGAGGTTTTGTATCTGCGAAGATTCAAAGATAACATCTTACTGTCCCTCCCTAATTGCGTCCGGACTGAGAGGCGGCAATTTCTTGAAATCTCGGCCTTTTCCATGCGTCATCTTAAGAGATGATCTTAGTCGATGAGTGCGATTAGCACAATGCTTTCTATTCCTGCGTTGTAGCGTCTCTTTGTCGATTTTAAACATATGCAACGCACCGGTATCGAGCGAAGTCATTGTACCGCAGTCCGTACGCGTTTCGTTGCTCGTTAGCAAGTTGTAGCGCTTTAAATTTCAATTAATCGGATGCATAGCTTCGCGCATGGATAATACACACCTTTGAAGATTATGAACGGTTTTGAAGTGTCCGCCATGAGTGCAGTATTCCAGGAGATCTAGTAGGTTCCCGTAGATGATGGCAAGTACCAAGAATTAGGAGACGCGTGTCCAAAATCTGACCCCGATCCGTACTCAACTTTCGCGTTACTTTAGCTACATATATATCTGACCACTTGTCCTGCCCTAACCAACTCTCAACGTTTCTACATCTCTACACAACATGTCAGACGAGCTTTTGCCCCCGACTCTGCAGAATGTATTGGATCAGAAGACGCTGAAATGGATCTTTTGTGGTAAGTCACCTCCAACACCATGGTCTGCTAGATGCTAACTCTCCATCCAGGTGGAAAGGGCGGTGTAGGCAAGTTCAATGTATCTCAACGCTGCACACATACGGTTTTGACGCTTCCAGAACAGGGAAAACAACAACCTCATGTTCGCTGGCTATCCAACTTGCTAAAGTCCGGGAGTCGGTGCTTCTTATTGTAAGCGCCGTATTATTCGCTCATCTCGACGCATTCTAATACCCAATTCTCTTGAACAGTCCACAGATCCTGCACATAATCTTTCAGATGCTTTTGGGCAGAAATTCTCGAAGGACGCCACGAAAGTCAACGGATTCGATAATCTGTTTGCGATGGAGATTGACCCAACGAGTGCAATTCAAGAGATGGTAGAGCAATGTTCGTGTTATCCCCATTACCCTTGGAATATAGATGTGACCAGCTTCTCTAGCTGACTCTAATGGCATGATGGGGTCCATGATGCAGGACCTTGCTTTTGCTATCCCCGGTGTGGATGAGGCGATGAGTTTCGCAGAAATCATGAAGTATGTATTCAATATACCCTACTTGAGATGTATATGCTGATGGATTCTGATAGACACGTCAAGTCCATGGAATACTCTGTCATTGTATTCGATACAGCACCAACAGGTCATACTCTTCGTTTCCTGTCTTTCCCCACCGTTTTGGAGAAAGCCCTCGGAAAGCTGAGCTCCCTTGGCTCGAGATTTGGGCCCATGATTACCCAGGTGCGTTTCATGCCGTCGATGTATTTTAATACTGTAACAATGTGGGTTAAGATGTCGAGTATGATGGGTGGAGAAGCTGGATCTCAGGAAGATATGTTTGCCAAGCTAGACTCCATGAGGGAAGTCATAACCGAAGTGAACACACAGTTTAAGGATCCTGTATGTGCACTTCTTGCTATTTGGTGTTATATTATTATCTTAATATCTACCATAGGAAAAGACCACTTTTGTCTGCGTTTGCATTTCAGAATTCCTTTCCCTATATGAAACGGAGCGACTGGTCCAAGAATTAACGACTTACGAGATTGACACGCA
>JASFDH010002728.1:0-10148 GCA_036937195.1 Nidularia pulvinata | reverse complement strand
TGCTTGGCTTTGTACCATCACATACACGGAGGTGCAATCTGGAGAGATTCTGGACATAATATTTTTGGATACCCTTCACTCTTTCTTTTTTCTATCAGTGCTTCCACTTTGTTTTCAAAAATCATCGCCGAATCGGTGGGGCGGGGATCCTTAATACATGGCTATCAAAGTCCCTTTCAACGTCCTGCAATCCTATGCCAGACCAATAATACATCAACTTTCATAGAAAACAGATCCAGATTACAATTGATTTGTGTTCCCAAAAGCCTTAGCAGTCATCATCATACATCCTCTCTAGGGCGACGGCACCCATCAACTAGGCCAAGTGGCTCTACGGTTCTGTGGACTACTCATCCTCGTCATCTATCCGGTCATCACGATCCACCCCCTCAATAGTGACAACATTCCCCGGCACACTCCCCGCCTCAATGTTATCCATCCACCGTGCTTTACCACCCTTAATTATCCCGTCCTCTGACACGATAAACCTATGTACAACTTGCGGTTTCGGGTGCTTGAAGCCCGGGCCTGCGCGATAGCGGACAGTGGGAAGCGGGAGACCGAGCTGGACCCAGGTGCACTGCTGCAGCTGAGGCGCCGCCTTCACGATGCTTTCCGTTGTGGTCAGACGGCGCGTGTAGCCGCGCAGGACCCATGGTGCGGCTCCTGGTAGGGGTCCGGGAGCAGCATCGTTAGCAGCTTGTTCGAGATCGAACGAGAGGGTGAGTTGGGTGAGCTTTTTGAGCTTGGATAAGGTGTGGACGTGGGCGTCCTGGTACCGAAAGATCAGCATTTTGTGGAATAAACTGCAAGCAGGACAGGAAACATACCTTCCATGCAGGAGGAGGATGGACCCATTGAATCCTGAGTTTCGTTAGAGAGGGAAATACTTCAGGAATCACGTTAAATATCCCTTCGCTGGAACCCCCGTACTGGTACTCGAACTCCTGCAAGGTCGCTCCCGCTGCTTTGAACTTGCGCAGATCCAAACCAGCTGCACCACTTGCGCTTTCCGATATATCCTTTATCTTCAGACAGACAAGGGTGGAAAGCGATGGCACAACGAGTTTCTGCAGCTGAGCGAGCGAGCTCCCGGGGTTGGTGGTCGTGTCATCCACTCCCCAGGTGACGATGAGTTTTTGCAAACCAGGAAGACCATCGAACCAGGGCGCGCTATCGTCGATCATGTAGCCTGTGTTGAGGGACAATTCGGTGAGGGGTGCGTTACGGATAGTCGAGAAGAGTTCCTGGAACTTGGAGGCGGGGGCGAATGGACCCCCTTGACGATAGGTCAGAGATTGAAGGTTGGGCAAGCTTCCTAGGACCAGAAAGAGCAGATTGCGTTCTTCAGTTGATCCGGGCCCCATTGCCTGCACATGTATCTCGAGTTTTCTGTTGCAAAACCTATGTTAACATCAATCGAAAACGGGGACGAAAGATGCTAACTTAATGGCCTCCTTCACATCCTTCCCAGCTTCATGGATGTTTTGTAACTTGGGCGCTATGTCATAGTCCTTGATAATAAGATGGCCGAATTGACTTGGTAGTACTAGATTCCGAGAGGAATGAGAGACGAGGGCGAAGGATTGCTTGTCGTTTGGTGGAAGGAGCTCGACAAGGCGCTCTAGGAGCTCGGAAGGCAATTGAGATATAGTAGGTTCTATGGACATGGTACGTATGTGAGAAGATGTCCTTCCATTGTGAAGACCTTTATAAGTAGGAGCGCCTGCGGTTGGTGCTTAGATCAAGTTAGATGATGATGGCAAGGGGACGAACATCGAATAGCCACAAATTTGATAAGATCTATCATACATCTACAGTACATCAATCACCAATTCATCTTGCCTCATCCGATGCAAATCCTTGAAGATACGTACTTACCGTAAGTAACCAATAAGTTACCTAGATCAACATAAACGAGCAGGATTCATGTAGGCCCGAAAAAAAGCTGAGGTCGCGACTGATAAATTCCATTCTGCGAAAAAGTCGCAAAGAGGAGGTCATTTCAATCCGTACAGTTCTCTACAACGCAACGCCCCCTAGGGAATGCAACTCTCCGTCTCAGCCAGCTTTTGGATGCGGTTGGTGGCTTTGGTGCCGTTTATAGGAGCTTTTGCTAGAGGAGTAGTCCTTGCCGCAGTGCCCTACTTGACTGCAGTATTAACGGGTGTAGAAACCTTCACCGCAGGCTTAGTGGCAGGCTTCACTCTAACCTCCCGAAGCATGTCGAATATAGGCTATGTAGCTCTGCACTCCTTTGAGCTGATCGTCATCGTCGTCTAACCGGCCATCACGTCGATCCTTCGTCTCTTCTATAGTGATAATATTCCCGGGCAGATTTCCCGCCTCGAAGTTGTTCGTCCATTTTGCTTTACCGCCCTTAATTGTCCTATCCTCCGACACGATGAACCTGTGCACAGCTTGCGGTTTTGGATAGTTGAAGTCTAGGGTCACACTACAAAGGGTCGAGCGGAGCCGAACCTAAGTGCACGGCTGGACCTGAGGTACCTCCTTCGCGATGCTTTCCGTCGCGTGCAGACGTCCCGTGTAACTACGCAGGATCCATACTGCGGCTTGTGGTAAGAAACCAGGAGGAGCATCGCTGGCTGCTCGGTTCAGATCGAACGATAGAGTGAGCCGGGTAAGCCTTTTAAGTTTGGGTAACGTATAGATGCGAGTGTCCTAGAATAGTGAGGTGAGCATTTCGAAGAAACAACTAGTAAGCATGGCAGAAAAAATACCTTCCATGCAAGAGAGGGATGGACCAATAGAATTCGGAGTTTGTGAGAAAGGGGAATACTTAAGGAATGATATCGAATATTCTATCACTGGAACCCCCGTACTTGTAATCGAACTCCTCCAACGGCGCTCCCACTGCTTTCAATTCGGGTAGATCCAAACCAGTTGCGCCACTTCTCGATCTATCCTGTATTTTAAGAGACGAGCGTAGAAAGCGATGGCACAATCAGTCTCTGCAGTTGTACGAAGTAAACGTACTGGGTTGGTGGCGGTATCTTCCACTCCTCAAGTGACGGAGAGCTTTTGTAATCCAGAAAGACCGTCGAACCAAAGTGCACTATCATCAAGTAGTATGTGTGTAGGACAAACTCGATGAGTGTATTGCGAATTCGACAGGAGTTTATGGAGCTTGGAGACAGGGATAAATGCGCCGTCTTGATGATATGTCACAGACCGTAGGTTGGGTAGACTTCCTAACACCAGAAAGAGTAGATCGCGTGCTTCATCTGTTCATGGACTGGACGACTGCATATGTATCTTCAGCTTAGCAGCAGATATCGACGACAATAAAGAACGCTGACCTGATGCATTCCTTCACATCCTTCCCGGCTACATAAATATTTTTCAATTTGAACTCTAAGTTATAACGATAAGATCGCCGAATTGACTGGGCAGCATCAGAGTGCGAGCGGACTGAGATACGAGAGTAAGGATTGTTTGTCATTTGCTGGAAGGAGCTTGACAAGGAGCTCTAACAGTTCGGGGATAATGGGACAAGGCAGATTCTGTCGACATGGTGTATGAGAAGATGCTATTCCATGATGAAGGCCTTGATTGGAGAGGTCTATCATGAGAGCACTCGGTGCTTAGACGATTGCAAGTGGAATGGCCGCAATTTGGTAAGACATTCTCACAATCGCCAAGTATCTTGGCGCTCCCGTTCGAGCCGCATCCTTGATCGGCGACACACCACACCTTTCACAAAGATTTCCGGCAATCACTTCAGTTAAACAAACGGACCAAATGCCAAGCTCCGAAGCGCTCAACTTTTGAAAGCCTGAAATCAAGTGCGATTATTATGCAGTCCAAGACGATAGCCCTTTCTCTTAGAGCTGAAGCATTAGAATATCCTCCATGACTCGATCAATTCTACTGGGCGGTGGCCGTGGCTTGTTCTATTTGTTTCCAGCAATCATGCATTTCCAATCATTTAGAAGCCGAGGCAGGTTAGACCTAAGCCCATGAAACCCTGAAAGAGGGCCAATCAGAGGCCTGCGCTTCAGATTTCTGTGGTGGCAATTTTCCCTGTTTCGCACGCATGATGACAAGTTTGCCTTGTACGTTTCTGTCACCATCATCAATGCCCAAGAACAAAATTGATCATGTGGATACGCCTCCGAGCCCCAGGTTTTTTTCGGCGTTTGATATCCGTGCGCACCCTGCAGTGCAAGGTTGCTTTTCACCTCCATCGAGGCGCATGTATCCGCCCCAGTACTCGAGGATCCCCGCCGACCCAGAGTCAGCCGAATTCCCTGCTCTTACGAAAACTTGGTATCAGAAGAAAGTCCGCTCCAGGCTGCTACGACTGGCTATCGTTGCTTGCTTACTCCTCACCCTCGCTTACTTCTTCAAGAACCGCACCGGCTCCCAGGCTGCCTCTTCACTTGCACTACCTAGTTCAAACCCGAGTTCAAAACAGCTTTTCCCGAACAACACAATCCTCTTCGACCGGGAACCTCGACCGGCATGGTTAGATCCCTTACCCCAACATCCCCTTGTGCTTCGAGTCGCTGTCGTGTCGAGAGTGAACGAATTTGACCGACGCGACGCGCTCAGACAAGGTGTATTTCGTGGTATTCCTGAAGCTACTGCCCGTGTGGAACATCGCTTTTTCGTAGGTGCTACACCGGATACAGCGGAGGGTCGACAGATAAAGCGACTTGTGGAAGAGGAAATCGTGAAGTACGGTGATATTATTATGCTTCCAGATGTTCCCGACGTCATAGAAAGACTGTCGGAAAAGCGCTACGGTGCTATCAAATGGGCAAGTAATGCCCTCACCGACAGCATCATCCTCAGACTAACGTCTGGCAATCTTCCAGGCTGGGTCCGCGCCTCAAGATAGCTATGATTATTTTTTGAACTTGGATTCTGACACCTTCTGTCGCATTCCTGCTCTTGCCCGCCACCTACCTCTGCTTCTTGCCGAGCAGAATCTCACATTGAACCCGCGTAAAGAGCCTGTTCTTATCGGCCGCATGAGCGCTCTGCCGACCTACTTCTCGAACACGGTTGAGGATGGGAATCCTGATATCGTCGAGGACGCGAAGTTCTTCGGGCCTTGGTATCCTTATCCATCTGGCATCGGATACATGATTAGGTCAGTGCTCTCATCGCCATCACCACGAGTACTCAATACTCTTTTAGCTCTTCGTTGATATCCATTATCCTTTCTGCGAACCCGGCTCTACCACATCATGTCCTCTATCCAGGGGACGACGTCATGATTGGTGCATGGGTTGCTGGTCTTCGCTATTTGCCTGATCCTGCTGAATACTTCCATTCCATCAACGAAAAGGATGAGCCCAGCATACCGGTCTATCCAAAACCTTATTTCCCTTACGTCATTAACACAACTGTCGTGGATGATATTGCTGGGTGGCATGATTTCCCTCATGAAGGACAAACGCGCTGGAGGGACGAACTAGAAGCACCTATATCGTGGGGCAGTGTATGTATCCATCATCTGTTTACGGAGCAGATAAAGATCTTTAGGAACATGAAGGAAATTCGTGGGGAGTGGAATGATGCCAGTTGAGGATCAGTATGTAGGAGGAAATGGGAGAAGCGGTTTCTATGTTTCCATCTTAGATCGCTAAGTAGTGTAAGGACTTGTGGACGGCCTTGCTTTTCTGATTGAATTGCTGAATACCCGCGGTCGGGCCGTTCCTTATAATGTACGGAATAATGATAATTTTGGCATGTTGTAAGCTGAGGTTCTTGACGCTCCTGCTCTCTGTCTGAATCGCAAAGAGCGTATGCAATCTCGGTTCTTGAATATCAACAAGAACGAGCAGCGGTGTTTATCCTTTATTTCATGGTTTTATGGAACCCACTTAGGTCCAAGGGAGATTACAGTTATTGAACTTATTTGCACAGAACGTTCAAATTCAAGATTCGTTTCGCAAATTAGACATTTCAATCTCTACAAACGCCTACATAGTACTATGCAGCTCCTCGTCTAGACGCGCTTCGGAGCTTTGGCAGCAGGTTTGGAAGCGGATTTTGCGAGAGGAGTAACCTTTGCGGCAGTGACGGGTTTGGCAGCAGCTGCAGGTTTGGCTGCATTCTTGGCAGCTGGTTTGACGGCGGACGTAGAAGCCTTCTTCGCAGGCTTGGCCACGGCAGCTTTCGCTGCAGGCTTGATGGCGGACTTTGCAGCCTTAGATGCGGGTTTGGCAGCAGCTTTCGATGCCGGCTTAGCTGCAACCTTAGAGGTGGCCTTAGAAGCAGGCTTAGCCTTATGGGCCGGCTTCGCAGCAGCCTTGGTTGCACCTTTGACGGGAGTTTTCTTCGTTGTAGGTTTGGCACCGGCCTTCTTCATCGCAGGTTTGACGCTAGCATTCTTCGTCGCAGATTTGGCGGCACCTTTCTTAACAGTAGGCTTAGCAACCTTGGAAGATCACATATTAGTCAAAATCCAACAAGATAATGGGTAAACATACAGCAGATTTGACGCCGGGCTTCTTGGTCGTAGATTTGACGCCAGCCTTCTTGGTAGCAGATTTGACGCCAGTCTTCTTGACTGTAGATTTGGCATCAGCCTTCTTGGTAGCAGATTTGACGCCAGCCTTGGTCGTAGATTTGGCACCAGCCTTGGTAGCAGATTTGACGCCAGTCTTCTTGGTCGTAGATTTGGTACCAGCCTGCTTGGTAGCAGATTTGACGCCAGTCTTCTTGGTCGTAGATTTGGCGCCAGCCTTCTTGGTCGTAGATTTGGCGCCAGCCTTCTTGGTTGCAGATTTAACGCCAGCCTTCTTGGTCGCAGATTTGGCACCAGCCTTCTTGGTTGCAGGTTTAGCGCCAGCTTTCTTGGTCGCAGATTTGGCACCAGCTTTATTTGCCCCAGGCTTGAGACTGGACTTAGTCGCGGTCTTAATACCCTTGGCCGATTTAGAACCCGCCTTCTTCGCAACACCCTTTGGTATGAAATTAATTTGACATCATCAAACTTTACTGAACGACCTACTGCTTTGGGAGCAGTCTTGAGAGATTTTGCGCTCTTAGTTCCAGGTTTGACAGCACCCTTCACCCCAGCCTTCGTGGGAGTTTTGCTGCCCTTCGTTGTAGGTCTAAGGCTAGTTTTCGCACCCTTCGCAGCAGGTTTGAGACCAGTCTTCGAGCCCTTCGTTGCAGGTCTAAGACTGGTTTTTGCACCCTTCATAATGTTATTATGTGAGGATGAAAGGGTTATCAAACAACATACTGCTTTGGTCGCTTTCTTGGTGGTCTTTGCGCCCTTGGAGGCGGGCTTGAGACCACCCTTAGTTGGGGTCTTGACGCCTGCTCTGCCCTTCGTGGCAGTTGTACCCTTAGCTCCTTTCGCAGCACCAGCTTTGCGAGTGGTGGGGGACTTTTTTCCAGTCGCGGGCTTGGTTTTAGTTGTGCCAGTTTTAGCAGCGGCAGCTTTCTTCTCCGCAGCCTTCTTCTTGAAGTAGTCGGGAGGAAGTTTACACTCCTTTCGCCTCGCAAGATAATGAAGCTGAGCACAGGAAATCGGATATTAGAACCTAAAATTGTAGAAGAAAGCGAGCAATTCACCTCCTCTGCATCAGCATTCAGCAGCGCCCTGCGGAAAAGTCGGACATCACGTCGGCGGAAGGCACCCGGTTGGGAACATAAACTTCCGAAAACCCTGCGCGAAAACAATGTCGATATCTTTCCACTATCTCAATTGGATATATACGCACGCGTAAGAGTCAGCATTATTATGCATATCCGATACACTATCGCGGAAGTTCGTGTATTTCTGGTCGGCAGTGACCTCAGCGACAGTCTTGGGGTAATTGGAATACTTGGAATCTGCATTCGAAAGTCAATTTCACGAATCTACTAAAAGGAATGAATGAACTAACATCCGTCGTCGACAGGAGTGGTGGTGAAGTCGGTTCCAGTGATCATTTGGTTCTTAGAGCTTTTATCGTCTCCAGTCCCGACTAGTTGATGAGTAGCTTCGTGGATGACAGTTCCAGCACGTCCATCGTTGTTAAGAGGTTGGAGCTTGGCTGGCGTTGTCTTGCCTATGATTGTTCAATATGAAGACGAGCGCAAATAAAGCAGCTAGAGTAATTAGAACTTGCCGTGAAAAGCTTCAGAAAATAGCGCTTGCTGAGGTTGGAGAGGATTCCCGCTAAAGGGAACCTCTGCCCACGTGCGGCTCTTGTCCAACGAGGGGTCTGCAGCGGTTTGCACCTTGAAAGAGCCCTTATCGAGCTTATCCACAACCTTTTTCACCTCATCAACCTTGTAATTCTTCCCAAACGAGGCCGTGAGCATTTCTTGGACCTTGGGATTGGTTTTCTCCTGGCCAAGAGCCTGCTGCATTTTTCCAATCTGACTATTGGCTATTGTACTGGTTGAATTGACTAGAAATATGGGATTATAGCCACTACGATAACGCACCATCAACTTTGGCTTGCTGGAGTCTGCCATAGTCATCCTTCAAATCTTGGGAGGAGGCTGCATCAGGTACATCACTATATGCTAGATCAAGGGGGGCTGGTAATGCAAAAATTGCTGCGAAAGATGTGAAAATTTACACCATTTGCACATTTTAACATTGGGTGCCTTACTGGAAGTGATCATAAGAATGAAGAACCATCTGCAGGCAAAGAAAATCATGGCGACCAGCACCTGTGGGTCAACCTATTAGTGAGTGCATTATCACATTCTTCGGGGAAAAATACCTGAAAAATAGACACTAGATAGGCGGGCTTATGGGATCGACCAGCGATACGGGAATCACATCTGTCTCCAAACGATTCTTATACCAGGTAAAGGTCATGGCAATGACGACCGCCGAAAACAATCAAGAATTACCAAGGCTGTGGACACCTGTCACCTGAGAACGAAGTTAAGCAACTGCACACTGCTTCTCTACTTGGCAGTAGATATCATGATTCCTCCATGCATGATTTGATTCAATCATAAGAAGCATATGGGCCAGAAACCACTGGAGTCCGGGAATGTATCTATGATGGAGATAGCAACTGGAGAGTGCTTAAAATATGTACCTGAATGGGTAATTAATAAAAGTAACAGTATAAGCAAGGTTCTCAGCTAAGTAGATAGATGGTTGATGCGCACCAATCTCCTATGTAGCTACCCTCAAAGAGCAAAGGCTCCACTTTAACCATCTTCGACAAAGACGCCTCAGCTTCGAGTGTAACATTGCCGCAAACCGAGGTCTACGGATCTAGACAGGTGTTATAAGATTTGTACAAGCGTGTTGAAAGTTAGAAGCAAACCTGAGGGCATGTTGCCAGAATATGAACATCTCAAGATTTGATATATGGTGGAAAACTGAGCATCCTAAGAATCAAATACCAAGAATTGCAAGGCTTGGCCATGCCATTCGAGTCTTCAGAGTGGGTCAATCTTGGTGAATCTAAGCATTAGTTGATAATGAGGATCACAAGAGGATGATGGGTAGTAACCGAATCGTGGACGCCCGGACGGTCAGGGCGTCATTTGGTGATGCTTGGCAACAGTGTTAAAGTTACCGCCGGTTTGGCGGGCCGATGGCCGCTGACCTACTTCTGATTTAACTTCAAGTTCGACAAATGACTAGAACTTCTCAAATATTATGGATGAAGAGCCTTGATTTATTCTGCAGAGACCCACGGTATCTACTGGCAATTATTTTCTTCACTAACAGTATAATGAAAGTGCCGTAGTGCGCTCATTCCAGATTGAGGAATAGAGTGGGGCCCGGCAGCGGGTTTATCATCACACGGTGGGAGGCATGATACACGCTTGGTGCACGATTATAGGAGATACATAGTATAAAAAATGACATGTGTACTGATGAGGTTTTGATTTGATTTATATAATTGTTACGAAGGAGTCTTCGGGTGATAAAAAGAAGCGTTAGAAGTATACCGACAATCTGACGGTCTCTGAGCCAGCGTTCTACGGCTTTTCCCGTAGTACTTATATTTCACTCACAAGCTCACCTTTAAATACTTTTAATCCACTGAAAGGTCCTTCCAGCACAGGGAGTACGACGTCCTCTCCAATGTCCTAAAATCCGTCATAATAATTTCATTTACCAGTCAGAAGCCTTCTAAGCTCTTGAGCGCGAGATCAACACTTGGTATGAAGTCATACCTGCGCGTCTCATAGAAGAG
>JASFDH010002727.1:0-10148 GCA_036937195.1 Nidularia pulvinata | reverse complement strand
GCCTCGAAACCTGCCTGCGATAATGGGGAACCTGGTGGCCGTCGCTGACGACTCGTTCCGCCGCTCGCATCTGATGTCATTGTATTCTCTGACTCCGGTGAGAGTACCACACCGGCCTCTGCTGCTTTCGCCGACCGTCGCACAGGTGCTGCAGGGAAGCTGGAGAAGCCTGGACGGCTAGAATTATTTGAAACATCTGACTGTCTTCTATCTCCGGTTGATGGGCTGCCCTGAGACCCTTGTCCGGGGGAACTGCCGCTGTAATATGTAGATGACAGTGCAGCCGACGAATTAGAAGCCGATCTTGGGGCTAGAGCATATGAACCCGTATACGCGCTCTTGTTCTGCGGTGAGGGGGCGGTCATGAAGTTGTTTACGGATAGAATCTCGCCACCAGTTTCTTCGAACTGACGAGGCATAAGATCAGGCTCCTCCTCTGCTTGTTGTTGCCTCCTCTTACGAATATAGAGGAAGGTGACTACGGCTCCTGCAGCGAGTAGTAGAACACCGAGAGTAACACACACCCCAGCGATAATGGCAGTCTTCCTGTTCGACTTGGCCTTCGCAGCGTCCTCCTCTTGTTTGATGACAGTGGAATTGCCGCTCGAGCTTACCAATCCAGTACAATTTACGTCCGCAGATCCTAACAGTCGCAGTACATGAGACAAGATAGCAAGATATTCAAATGATGCCATCACACACCTTGGGTCTTGACAATCGGTGTTCCTGTTGCCCATCTCCCTGTTCTACGTATTGCATATGGATGAGAACATAGAATATATCATTGGATGGTTACCTGCACTTACAAGTCACTGATAGCAGCTGTCAACGAATGGAAAAGATCAATTTCTGTTGAACGGGGGAGTAGGCGACGATCACGTACCCATTAATTGGGTGTTTGGATCTGCTCGGTCAATGTATGTGAAGACGTCGTTTCCGAAAGGCATGGTAACATTGGTGACAATGGGAGAGTTAATGGCTGCAAGAGTGAGGTTGTACGGCGGAACGCCGCCTTTGACAGTGATACCCCAAGGCTGGCAGGTCGTGAGCGTATCCGTTACATTAGCGGTGACGGTGAAATCCTCGCTGGACGGATCGTTGACACATTGCGTCGTAGATCCAGCTTCGAAAATATCAGCGATGAATCAGAAACAGAACAGAAAATGCACTCACCGATGACAGTGTACAGTGATGGAGGAATTCCACCTGCGCTTCCCGTAGCATCTACAACACTTAGCAGCAATTTCGTGCCTGTGTCCAGAGTCAACAAGGATGGCTAGGATTATCAAACGTGTCCAGCTCACCGACTGGGTGTGTGACCTGCCAGCTGAGAGAGCTGTTATCTGTACCAATGAGAGTAGTAGTTGGCGCGCCCCCAATCGCAAAGGCGAGCATGTAGTACGGTGGAACGCCTATGGAGTCATTGAGGGCGGCATTGTATGGCTTAACGACGATCGGCATAGGTAAGCAGGTTGCCAAAGAAGTCGATAGTGCCTGTCGAATTCGGTTAGTATTATTCAATGCGGCTACACTTGAGAAATAACATACATTGTTTGCAAACTGCCATTGGAAAATCTTGCTCGTCTGTGCCAGAGCAGGCCTGACAAGCCACAAGAGAGAGAAAAGAAAAAGCGAGAACGAATGGGACCACATGTAGGGCGATGCCCAGACTGCAAAGTACGGAAAGGGAGAAAACCGGAACCCAAGGCCGTGGTGGGGCCTTTAAATGAAAGACGAGAAAAGGATTGCGACTTGCGCGGCGTAAATAAAACGTCCTCCTGAAATCGGAATCCTCGGGCAGTGCCAGACTCCAGCTGCACTACTCCATATATGTAAGTGATAAGGGTCTGAAAAAACGCCCATCAAAACACATGGCGGGGCGTACCTTGAAGACTCCAGGCCTTCCGCCAATGCTAGATCCAAGTCTAAAGCACAGAAACGAGTGGTTAGGAGACGGACGATGGAAGAGAAAGAAAGAGATGTGGGCATCATGGCACTCGACGAGAGTTAATAATTCTTGATATGATCCTAGTGACGGTACCAGGAACTATTCAATCTCGAAAATGCATCCCTGTGTCGTGGGATCATCATACGGGTTCATGCCGACTGCGATGTACACGTAAAGTAACAGATGGGGATAATAATCAATCCATCAAATCTACACACGGCCAGAGACGCGCGCTATTTCGTTTCAGCTTCCGCCGGAATGGCAGCGGGAGCATTGTAGAGAAGCGGAGGACCCAAGAATACGTGCAGGACCCAAGAATACGCGCAGAGACGACAGAACACGTCGATGGCGCATGCCATGCATGTGGAGAGCACTAGTTTGAGCAGAGAACACTGCGCGGTGGTGAAATGGGTCCAGTGGGGATTCCACGTCTGTTGCGCCGTTGTCATCGTTGCTAACGCCGGTAACTGCCGATCTTACGCAAAGCCCGGAGCGGGCTGTTCCCATGACCGATCTGCCCCATCTTCTGCTCGCTGTTTCTGACGGCGATGCAGGATCGTCAATTAATGAAGGCAGTTCACTCTGACATTGGAAACTCGACATGGGACCTTCTCTGTGCTGCTCGCCGAAAGTACGCTTTCGAGTCATAGTCGGGTGAGGAAGTGATAACAACGGTGATTGAATGGGACTAAGATGTAATATGTTGAAACAGATGAATGGGCGTAGCGCTCACCACCGAGCGTAGCAGTAGCCACTCTGACGTGTGTCGCCCGCAGAAGAAAGTTAACGGAGTTGGACAGCGCCACCGTCGCTACGGGATACGGGCCGGAAACACGCGTTGGCCGATGTTTATACTCCAGGACTCTGGCAAATAAAACCACGTGGAGGTGCTTATTTGGGCCCGAAGGTGCTGCCAAGCAGATTCCAAAGTTTTCGGGAACGCCGATCAATCGAAAAGCACACACCGCTATAACCAGGAATTGACTAGGAATTCCAGAGGAACAGGAATTCAGTAATACATGGCCACACTACTCCCTCCCCCGAAGCGTGTTAAGGTCTACCACGGTGTGCCTGAGCCTGAGCCTGAGCCGCCAGCCCCCACTCCCAACGTCGTCGTCCAATTCGTCTCCGAAGATGATGGAAGATCTCTCGCTCCTGCAGTCAATCTACCGGCCAATGTCTCCCGGGAAGGCCTCGAAGCCCTTCTCAACAAATTATCCCCTCCGGTATTTTTTCCAACCCTTTGTTCAAGCGTTCCGAGCTCATTACCTTTGTCCAGGAAGAGGATCCCGTCCCTTTCGCCTTCCATGTATCGTTACCGGAAGATAAAAATGCACCGGCTGGTGCTCCCTCCCGCATTGTGGTCTCGAAATCACTCGAGAACGATGTCCTCAACCATCCTTCCGGAAGCTTCACCCCAGAAGATATACTTGTTGTTTATTGCTCTCCGCAGAGCGTTTTCCGAGTCAGGCCCGCTACCAGATGTTCCTCTACGCTCTCCGGTAAGTTCTTCCTCCATCACGCATATTGTCTGATATTCGAACCTTGTATGCACAGGTCACACTGCCCCTATTCTTTGTGCATCCTTTTCTCCAACCGGAAATCTTCTCGCAACAGGCTCAGGAGACACCAATGCTAGACTCTGGGATCTAAATACAGAAACCCCGTCGCACGTACTTGCAGGGCATCGTGGCTGGGTGTTATGCGTGGAATGGGAGGCAATGGAGCGGAAACTTGCAACTGGTGGACATGATGGTCATGTGCGTCCTCCCACTTTACCGATCCCTTGCATCTACATATTTATGATGCTCGATGCTTTTGTTTAGGTGAGATTATGGGACCCCCAAACTGGAAAGCCTATCGGTGACGCTCTCAAGGGCCACTCGAAATGGATAACGTCACTCTCATGGGAGCCAATACACATGTACGCCATTAATTGCACTTTATTCAGGATTGCGTGCTCATCGTGTTAAAAGAAATCCTAATGCGCCGCGTCTTGCTTCGTCCTCCAAGGACGGCACTGTACGCGTATGGTCGACCCTCACTCGTCAAACAGAATTCACGCTAGGTGGCCACTCTGCCAGCGTCAATGTCGTAAAATGGGGTGGTGCAGGCGGGGAGAAGGGAGTTCTCTACACGGCGAGCAGCGACCGTACAGTCAGAATATGGGATGCAGATAAGGTGTGTCAACTATTTAATTCATTATAGCATAGCCAATCTCATCAGTGTGGATCAGGGCCGCCCGCTGTATACCCTAAAAGATCATGCACACTGGGTCACTACATTGGCTCTGAACACCGACTTTGTCCTTCGTACAGGCCCATTTGACCACACCGGCAGAAAGTCGGCTACAGACGAGGAAGGTGAACATCCATCATATTTCTCCATCTCTTCACAATACTAACTTTCCTTATTCCTAGCTCAAAAACTCGCGAAGGAACGATACGATTCCCTCTTAAAAACTACTCCTGAATTGCTCATATCCGGATCGGACGATCACACGCTTTTCTTATGGTCACCTTTCCCCTCTTCCTCCCTTGCTTCCTCCCCCGTCCCTGCATCCTCCACAAAGCCTGTTGCACGTCTGACAGGACATCAGCGCCAAGTATCCCACGTTGCTTTCTCTCCAGATGGACGCTGGGCGGCTTCCGCAGCATGGGACAACAGCGTGCGCATATGGGAAGGGCGTACAGGCAAGTTCATTGCCACACTGAGAGGGCATGTCGGCGCTGTATATAGGCTCGCATGGAGTGCGGATGGCAGAATGTTGATAAGTGCAAGTAAAGACAGTACACTGAAGGTGAATATGTTACCATTTCATCATGACACATGATGACTCATGTTTCGACGTAGATTTGGGATTTGAAGACATATAAGATTAAAATCGATCTCCCGGGACACACAGACGAAGTGTACTGTGTTGATTTTGTTGCTGACAAGGTTGTCAGTGGCGGGCGGGACCGGACGGTAAAAATGTGCGACTTCTCGTTGATTCTACTGTGAGGCTACGAACACCAGCTGACATCCTCTCCTTTTGCAGATGGAAATATTAATTCAAGTATCTCTTCACTTAGTATTAGGCCAGGAATAAAGAATTTCACTGCATAGAGCATGCGTATTCCTTACTTATTCACATCTTAATAAATAAAATGTGCACAGCTGTAGTCAATGCGCTTGAGCGCGATATTTTGCGGGTTTGCTGGATAAAATAAATAAAAAGTACAACTGCAGATATGTAGATTTAAAGGATTATGCAGACGCCTCTGAAGAAGGGGGAGGCATCGAAGGTATGATATCGGTCAAGAATCCTGGTAAGAAGCGTTCCATGCGCTCATGTGTTGCCGTCCATAATGTCCGCTGACGTTCATCTCGCGAATCTTGCTCGCCGGATGGGGGCACAAGTATCCCGACGGCGTTCATGACCAACAGAACATTTTTCAGGGATTCAGGAATGGCTTCATTCTAAATGTGTGATATCGATCAGAAAATGAATGAAGACAGTGTCGCACAAACGCACCAGTTGACCTCCCCTGTCAATATTCATTAATCTGTCAAGCAAGTCTAGGATTTGAATCCAAAGAAGTCGGAAATCCGCTTTGGTATTGCTTTCCCGAACTTCCAAATGCATGAAGGCTTTGCAAAGGAGAGCAGACCCCCGCAGGCGTGTCTCCGGCATGCCTTGAGGGTCACGCTGATAGGTTTGAGGTTTCAAGAGCTCATCCACGAGCGGGAAAATGACACGGTTGAATATGTCGTCAACTTGACTTTGATCAACCTCACCCAGCATAATCTGAGGGCCGAGAAGGATACGCTGTAGTTGACTTATTGCATTATGTCGTACCTCCCGAGCAGCGTTGGTAGATTGACGACTCAGCGAGATGAGCAATGGCAGTGTCAGCTGACGCCAGACTATCTGGAGTTAGTTGCAAGTAAGGATTCTGAAAACCTCAGTAGAATACCTTGAGTATGTTCTGGTTGCGAAGATCCTACTAATGAATCCAGCTTCCTATGCAGGCTAGAAAGGAGATCGATGGATCTCTTGCCGCGTTCAACTGCGGGAGAACTACAACTTCATTAGCATTATATCCAGTTGCATACAATAAAAAACGCACTTAGAAGACGTCAGTGGCTCAACTCGACGGCCTTTCTGTCGATGGCTTTCTATCAATGTCCCAGCAGTGGTAGAAAATTCGTCTAAAAGGGTAACAAGCCCCGCGAAATTGTCCAACGTGGAAAGCGTATCCGGCCCGTCCCCAATCAAGCTGGATACCAGGTCAAATGATAAACGCGCTGCTTCAGGGTGTGGCATTGTTGAACGAAGTAGAGCAAAAACAAGGTTCCACTCCGTTTGAGAGCTGGGATAGAAGATGTTAGCTAGTGATGGATGCCATTGAACGGTAGCGACAAACCGGATGATATCGCGATGCTGCTGTACAATCAAGATAACACCCGCAACAACCTGTTCTCCCACGGAGCTCGCGATTGACGACGGAAGACCTGCTAAAAGGTCGAAAGAGACATAAATTTGATCTCGGAGCGAAGGCTGCAAAGAAAGGTTAGTAGTGAAGCTACACCTATCGAACGTAGCAATATACCTGGTCAGCTAGAAGACGGCAAAGCCGTAGGAGACTGACAACAGCTCTTTCGATTAGAAGAACACTATACTGCGTCGAAGCTGAAAGCAGGGCAGACAAATGCTCAAAAACTATGGGCCTGGAAATTTGTTAGCATCTTTTGCGACAGACAGATGAATTATTCTGACCATAGCTCCTCAATGTATTGTGGTGCCCTGCACGAAATGCTGACCATCGTTTCCAAAAGAAATACGGATGCTGGATCATATGGAAGCTGGTACGGATGATTCTCCGAAGATGTCATTACTACGTCGTCTGATTGAAGCTTCAGCTTCGCAATGGAGCGCTCATGGGCAAGGGCTTCCAAAGCACGAACAGCGGCCACCATAGCCTCTGGATTGAGCTGTCTGGGAGTAAGTTAGATTTCCGACAACATATGATCACGCATTAAACAGATAGAAACCTACATAATTTGGCCATACAGCTCATCAAGTCGGCAGGATGTGATGCAGTCGATAGCACACAGAGTGTTCTCGACGTCAGAGTCTGTAGCATCCGGTACTAGCATGTCAGAGCTGCCTCCGTATGGTGTCATTAAATAGGACGACAAGGTAGAGAGAAGGCCGCCATCGTTTCTAACTGAAGGACGAGTCGGTTGATTACCTCGAAGAGGGATCATTGTAACACCGCCGAGGAAGTCTTCCATTTGCAACATTCTAGTGGGCAATAATGAGTGTAAGAATAAGTTTTGGAACATTTCGAAGATCTGTTCGCATAAAGTTAGTGGGTTAGTTAAGAAACTATGCATGAATACTTTACCTGAGTCCAGCCTTCTCGCAAGGCATTCCCATTCCCATTCACGATGTTAAACAAGACTACAGCGGCCAATTGCCCCTTGAAGTTCCTTCCAAAATCGACTGAAAGTTTTGACACAGTGACAGACTGCCCTTCAACGTCGATTATAGGATAGTTCGGTACTTGCGCCGGTAGCGAATCGGAGAGCAGACTTGTCGCTTGAGACAGAGAGACGACAACGAAGTCAAACACATCTGGCAATTGGAAATGGCCAGCGAGCGTAGCGCATTGCCTAAATCCTGAGATGGCCCGCTGAATGATGTAATCATCATCAAAGCTGATAAATGCGTAAGCAATAGCTGAGATGACAGGTTTCCAGACAGCTTTAAACATGTCGACATCAAAAAGGGACGTGTTACATATTACGAAATCCCCTAAATCGTCGATGAAAGAGATTAGGGACAATACAAACGACGATGTAACGACAATGCTTACCAGCTTGCCGTGAACGTGCAAGAAGCTCCTTCCAAGCATATTCGAAACCAAGTTGTCCAGTATGCTCTTCCGGCATGACTATCTCTCTTTTCCGTATTGAGTCATAGATATTTTGCTGCACATAATTGAGTATCAGTTTATTCACTAAACACTTTGAGGACTTACTAAGAACTCAGGCGAGAAATCGGAACCGTCATTAACACCCCGAAGATTCTTTTGATAGTCTTCAATTGACATTCGTTTCTGAAACAATGGTATGAGCATGAGATATCGGAAATCGGTAATGAATTTACTCTGATTTGAGGATTGTGTAAATCAGTATTTAACAAGATCACGGAGTATGCCAGGACATAGACAGCGTCTTCGCTTTTGATTTCAGCTTTCAGATGAAGTCAACATCAGCGCACGTAAAGAAAGTAAAACCCATTCTTACCAGGCCCAGATGCAAAATATATGGATGCAAATGTTTCCGTAATACGTGAAATTTGTTGCGCCTCACCAGGTAGACGAAATCCCTCTAAGAGCTCCCGCATAGCCTCTGCCATCGCTTTCTAATCCCGGCATAAAAAATCAGCAAAATCCTAACATCGTCTAATTCGTTACATACATTTTTGAAATCAAAAAGGCCAATGAAAGCCTTTAAAATATCAATATTTTCAGGTTTCGATATGAAATCACCCAGAAGGCGTTTGTCTAGCCGAGTGCAGCTCTTGAGAAATTTAGCAAGAGACTGAGCTTTAGATACTTCCGGGGATAGGTCTGTATAGATGAGTTTATTTTCCTCCAAGAATGCAATTCCAGTTTTAGGCTTCGTATTAAATCGAGCCGCTCCTGTTAAAATGAGCTGCTTTTGAGATTTAGTTTGGAGCAAGAATTCCGGTGTTGGGTCTCCCTGCTCAAACACTCAGCTCCCAAAACAGAAAGCATTCAGGTAAAGTACTTGCCGGTGGCCAGGGCTGCGCAGACTGGATACAAGATGAGTTTCAAATAAAATATCGCGCAAAATTACAAACCTCCTCAGCTCGCGTCGCCATATCATTGACAAAAGCAAGCAATAGCTCAAGACAAACATATTGTGCATTCTTCTGCTGAGCATCTTGACCGCCTATTTGTTGTACGGGATAAACAGCCTGAAAAGAGGGCCTAAATTAATATGTTGAAGGAAACCATGGAGAAAATTAGGTATACCTTCGTTAAGAAGTCAATAAGGCGCTCGAATACATTCTCGCAGTTAATGTCACAGTCATAGTTCGTATATAAATCAACCATGAAACTGGGATGGCCAGATAGATTGCTAAGGGTCTCTATTATGAGATCTCGGGTTTCCCCACGGGCGGGAGGAACCAGAAGTCGAGCAGGGGGGGAGGGCCCTTTCTCCAAGTCTGCATTATTATCAATAGACGGCAGCGGTGTACTCGGCCTCGTAGATCCGGACGACGTGCTCTTCACTGGCCCTCTGCCGCCAATGCTCTGCGCAGGAAATGCAAGTCTGTCAATCGTAAACGCTAGAAATAGTTCTTGCTGCAACTTCAAATGTTTACGCATTGTTTCAAAAATAGTTGATATTGTGCGAAGGGTGGAATGAAGGACGGATGTATTCTCGGATCGGGCAAGTTGGAAAAGGTATTTGCATCCTGGATCCACAACGAGAGCTTTGAGTGATGGGAAATCCGCTATGCATGGTCCGGATTCTTCGAAGGCGGCATTGAGAATTCCAAGTGCAGTCAGGCGTGTCGAATCTGTATGCTGTTGATCGTTTGGATCTAAGACATTAATAAGAACGCGCAAAAGTTCAAGAATCGACGGGAGTCCATCTGCATAACAATATACATGAGCGTGGTTCCCTTTAGTATGGCCGTGCACCTACGGTCAGGGCGATTAGCAAGTGATACAGCTGAACTAGGGGCTATTGCATCCTCTCTCGCTTCAGATAAGTTATCCTTCGTCTCGTGTTGTAGTTCTTCAGTCGCAGGTTCCTCGTTCGTGGAAACTGACATCTTCAAATCGCCATCTGCAACTTCCTCATCTACTGATAGAAGTTTTGCTTCTTCGACATCAGGATCCAAAGTATGCAGCTTGGCAAACACAGTCCGAACAAGGACGTGCATAGTGTTCTCCGCGGACCGCCGAAGAATCTCTAACGAATAATAAGCTAACTATTCGAATAGAAAATAAAGCAGTAACGAACCACTGAGACGCATCTGACAGCATGTAGTGAGGACAGTTTCGAGCATTTCGCACACTTCAATGTCACCCAGCCCGCGTCCAACGCTTCCACATAGACAATCTTGTATAACAGTCATGATCTTAAGAAGAACAACTTCGTCTCCAGAAGA
>JASFDH010002726.1:0-10150 GCA_036937195.1 Nidularia pulvinata | reverse complement strand
TTCTGACTCCCCCTGACCTGCATTCTAGTTGACTTACCTCAACTAGTCATATCTCGCCCTCAACACTAGACTTGACTGTAGTCATCAATATCCTGTTTATTCCCAACACATTTCTGACATTGGTAAATATCTTCTGCCATGTGGACCACTCACTCAAGTTAGAACCCACAAGAACTGGAAGGGCGCAGCACATAAGCTGAAACTGATGGTTCTTATCTTTAGCATTACAGTCAGAATTCCTTCTGACAATACTTCCAACATTTTTTCAATGTAGCACTATCTTTATCTACAACCTCTAGTTCTTATTCTTCCTTTTTGGAATTGAGATCTGACATATTCATAGAATATGAGACAACCAGCACTGATCCTGTTCTGTTCTATTCTCATGTATTTCTGTCTTCCAACAGATTTGAATCTTTAGATTGCCTAGTAAGCTCCAAAATGGTGAAAGAGCCCTTCAAAAATTCATAAGAATTGGCAGATGCTTGATATTTGTTGAATACAACTATGTGACCTTTGATCCAGTTCTCTCCTATTGTCCTGTTTTTGTATCTGATGCACATTTTAGGATTTGAAGAAGACTTAGTATGTTTATGGATAACATCAAGCAGCTTCTTTGCATATAAAATGTCAGTGTACAGTGTGATTTCTGTTTTCTCAGCTGTCTCAGTGAACTCTATCCAGCAGTTATTCTCCTCTTTTTTCTATATTATCAGCTTTCATGCTTGGCTGTGCTATTCAAGCCACCAAACTGTTCCCTGCAACAGGAGGCAACAAGGGTATTCTCACAAAATTCATGAGCATATACATCATATTTATTTAGGTAAGGCTCAGAACAGTGCCCCAACATTATTCATCTAGGTATTTGTCACCTGGAGAGAATAGGCCTTAAATTCAGTGCTAGAGAACAAAAACCTTTATATCCTCATCAATATGCCTACTCTACAAACTGCAGTGACTTCTCCTGCCCATGCTTCCAGTATAGAAATGCATCAATTCATCAACCCAATCCCAGTTTTCTGCTCTGGACCAGGTTGCACAGGGAGTTGCATAATCTCCACTTTCATTGGCATCACACAATTGCATGGTTCCTTTGGATGACAGAATTGGAATTCCCTCATGCTTCACGGTGAAATACTGTAAGATGATAGGCGCTGTATAAGCACCAGTCTTTTGGCTATCCAGAAATATAATTTGTGAGGCACCCCGCTGTTGGACATATGAGCTTGACGCCTGCTCCACTGGATGTCTGGCCGACGTCGGACCATCTGACTCGGGTAACGGCATAATATTTCCCGCTTCAAGTCTTGTTTCAAGAACTTCAGTAATCTCAACCGTCAGGAAACTCATGAGCGCTCATTTTACTCAGCCACATTACACCAATGGAACTTAACCTTCGCCCTTCTACCAGAGGGCCTAGTAAAATGGAAGAAACTAGAAATTATTGTGTTGTGGCAGACAGAGACAAGGACACTAGTGGTCAGTAGCGCTACTTTTTCCCAGATCCTCTGCGGTTGGACTCCCATATCATCGTCATGAGGAAAACTAATTATCAGGTGCAAGAAGCATGGTACAAAAGCAACCAAAAAATTCTGCAAAAAGTATTCCAATTCATCGCCGGACATTTTATATCCACTTTTGTTTCCAATGAAGAATACCGATTCAACGGTAGCATTTGACACTCATTCCTAGGCTCATGTGCCGCTCACTCCACTACAATTCGACCCCCGATATCTTGGCCATGTTGCGAGCATACTTCTGTCATGTTACTTTGACGTGTAGAGGGCCATCAAATAACACAAAGTATTATCAGCTCATTGGATTCGCCTCACACGTTGTACCCAGGTATTAGGTAAGGAAATCGCCAATGTGTGTGGCATTACATGAGGACACGGGAACCCATGTATAAATATAGATAATCCGTACAGTACGATACCAAAAATCAATCCATTACTGTGTCCGTGTATCCCAATATGAGCCGGCCACCCATTCCTCAAGGCTATTTGCTGAGAATTTGTTGGATATATGAGCTTAGGAGCACTTACAGCCGAAACTTCTGTCATCCATCCTGGAAGTTTGATGTCAGCGGCGTTTCAGCGCCTATCCTTGATGCACGTCGAGTTCAGCTCTTGCACCTGGCCGCCTTCTAAGATGTACCTGGATCGTGCCATCACCAGGATCAAGGGATCTCACTGGCTTTTAATACATAGGGTAGTGGTAAAAGATAAAAATGGTCTTGAGTGACGTGAAACATGAAAGCATATAATGGCACCAATTTTCTCAATGCATATTCCAAATGGAAAGTTGTGAATAAAACTGCAGGGATATCTTCTTTAATCCTCACTCTCAACGATACACACACTATGTTGAAAATATTCTTTGTTGTGGTTACAGCACTCCGCTTAAACAAGTGCTCTGTGCTTCCCAGTCTGCTTCCAAGAAAACAATACAGGTGCATCCTTCTATTGTCAACTGAATTATGTCATTCCTTAGTACCATTGTGAGTGCGAGCAGCAGAAACATGTGGCAATCCAAACACTGCAATTAGCTATGTACAAGGATATTCTCCTAGTGGTACAGCCCATATCTTCAGAGTATGCTTTGCATTCATTAGCAACGCTGCAGTTGCTACCGGTTATATCCTGCAAGGCAATACTTTCTGCACCCGGGAGTCGCAGCAAGAGGGCACGGTGCTACTTTATAAACTGTACAGTGTGGCTGACGATTTCATGTATCTTTTCACAACATCCAGTGATGCCGAACCTTCTACCCCTAGGTATACATTGCAAAATATACATATATACAACACAAATGTGCGGGAGCATTCCGCTTTATGTTGCATACAATTCAGCCAAGATAGATGACTTCTACAGCACTGATCCTGCTGATATTTCTGGGTTGGCTTTGTCAGTCAGGGAACGCTGGCTTATGTGTTGTCTGTGGACTGTGGCTGTAGTAGTTCTTACTAGATCCCTAGCCATTTTAGTTATCGTGTGCTGTATGTTTTCTATTTGCCTTGGTGCTTGATCTTTCCAGCTCCTTTTTTCCTATACAAAGTTTATTGAGATTTTATATTATTGGCAGCTCCATCAAGTTTGGTATATTGTCCATGGACATTACTCCATTCATTATAAACAGACCTTGTATGAACTGAAATTTGGAGGCATCAAGCATCTATACTCAATGTTGACACAAAAAATGAATGTTAATTAACAATAAAGAGAAGATACATATTAGACCCAGGCTTATGCTCTTCATGGAAGATTCATTGATTGCAAAGATTTTTCTTCTTTTCCTTCACTTTTTGTAGTGCTATGTCATTAATAAATTTGTATTATTGTCTGTAGTACACTATCATTAATAAATTTTTGTCTATAATTCTGACAACATCCATTGAAGAGAACAGCCTGATTGCATAACAGTTTGGTTTTGTTCAGTTCAGGCAGCATTTTTGCTGAACTCAAAACCAGACTTGAGGTCCATTTCAAGAAACTTTGAACAGGATCCGTGGATCAGGCTCAGGATGGTCCGTTTCAAGTTCACAGAGTCTGACAGAAGAAGCAAACTGAAAATATTATAAAATGCAAACTCATAGATATATGAAATCTTAAGGGAAAAAAAAAAAAACTACTCCCTACAATTCATCCCTCTAAGGTGAAGTCATCCCTAGTGAGTGCAGTGATCAATGCATCAACATGTTCCTGAAATGGGTACATATTCTGTAGGGTAGAATAATAATGAAATCACTATGTTGCCTGACAGAGTCCTCACAACTCTTAAGTTTGTGGGGGCAAGTCTGAACTGAGTATGTTGCAGAAAATATGGTACAAAATGCACAAGTTATGATGGAAAAGATGTGTGGCACTATGCTAGTTAGACATAGTGAATGGTCTTCCTTTTCACTTATCTAACCACAGGCTAATTGAGATGGTCTTCCTTTTCACTAATCTAACCACAGACTCATCAAGATGGTCTTCCAGTCTCTAGAGCTTGCAAGGCCACTTTGTTCTGAGTGTGGATGTGTTTCCCCTCAATATAATCTCCTAATTCTCCAAGGGTGGTCTTCCTTCTCTTGTAGATACTAATTAACTCTCTAAAACTAGCTATGGATGGTCTTCCTCTCCCTTAAATCCCCCAAGTACAATGGTCTTCCTTCTGGCCTTGGGTGAAGATCTTAAGAGATGATCTTCCTGTCTCTTGAAATTGCACTTTTTCACTACTTAAGTCAGAAGAGATGGTCTTCCTGTCCCTCAGACTTCTCAATTCATTAACATAACTTCAGGACTTGGTCCTGGAACTTAGTTGTATTTTATTTAGCTCATCTCTCTCATAGAATAGTGTATAAGTTGGTTTTGCTCTCCAAGTACTAACTCTAGCTAGCACATCTAACTTTGAAACTGAACCAAAATTTGCTTGTATCTCTTGACTTAGTGTTGCAGGAGCTGAATGGCTCATCACTGTGGATTGTGTTGTGAGAGAACAGGGGCAAAATCCCTGTTGTTTCTTTTTCTTTCCTTGTCCTCAAGCTTTTATCCCATCTTAGATTGTTATATTTGGCTGATTCCTTGGCCCTGTTCTTAGTTCACTTGTATTTCAGGCATCTCTACTCAGGATCAAATGTTTATTCATATTTATTCTCTAGGATGGTATCCTGCTGGTGCCTTCACTTTCTATTTCACTTTCTTTCTTAGAGCCTACTTACAAGTCTGGACACTCTATCCATTTGGATTTTCCTTATTCATATTCTGTCAGCACCTGGTAGGCTCCCTTTACTTAGGTAGTGAAGAGGAGATGGAAGTGCAGTTAGCTTAGAACTCTGAATATACCTTCTAAGATTTTCTAAAACACTATCTCAACATTGCAAGTTTGTGGGGGCAAGTCTGAATAGACTTTAGATTGAAAGAGTAAGAAAATGCAAAAGAAATATGTAAATATGAGTTTTTTCAGTTTTATAATGCAGAGGATGGCAGTCCACTCCTCAAGAATAATTCTAAATGTACAGAGATGGTCTTCCTTGCTCTGACACTTGTAAATACAATCTCTATGAGCCTGGAGGTAGTATTCTTTCCTCACAGAACTCAAAAATGCAAACTAGCTAAGGGTAGTATTACTTCCCTTTGCCAAGTCAAAAAGAGCAGTAGTATTCTTTCTGCTCAAGTACTCAGTCAAGGAGTAGTATTCTTTCTCTGGCCTTTGCAAAAAATGCGAACCAGATCCTAGGGATGGTATCCCTTTCCCTAAGACTTGCTCAATTAAATACTTTGCACAAAGAAGTGGTATTCTTTCTTCTTTGACTTTGCTAAAATATACCAACTGCTCAGTGAAAGAAGTAGTATTCTTGCTTCTTTGACTTCACAAAAAAAATGTGAAACAACTAGACTTAGAAGTCTAATTATCTCTTATAAAATACAACAGCCCTATTATATTTTTCTTAGTTTTCTTATATGTTTTCACTTTTTCTCACTATTATATGTCTCACAACCCTCTTCAAGTAGAAATAATGCTTTTCCTTTGGCTAAACTTGTTTAAATAGCTATCAATAATGCCTATTGACTGCTACGAGCTGGGGGGTATATAAAACCTCTCTACTGCTTCTCTGTGTCTGCTTCTAGGGTTTTATCTCCTTTTTCCTTCCTATTTCGGAGTTTTTCTAAAATAGAGCTGTGTATACCATTCCATGCTGAGTGAGCATAATGTAGTGCTGACTGAACATGTCTGAAGTTTTGCTTAACAGCTTGGGAATATTCTAATAATAGGAAAAATGCAATCCCTTGGAGATCCTTTCCTTCTATAGCTGATAATATATACTTAGATGCTTCTTATATACTGGTAGCAGGGCATCTATAGCCTTTATTTTATATTACAGATAATATAGCTATAAAGCTGCTTAAAGTACTGTATAACAATACTTGTTTTTCAACTTCTCGGCACTTAGTGATGCTTAAGGGCATTGTATGCATGTTATATTTAGCAATTTTTGCCAAATAAATAGACACACAGTGTGGTCTCACAGCTGCCATTATCTAGTTCTATTACTTTGTCTGTTATTCTGGATGGCTTTTAGGCGCATACATACTTCCAATATTATTGTATTTAATATATATATATTCATTCTTCTATTTCTCCAAACAAACTGCACAATGTTTTATCTGAAGATATTATTTTTCATTTAAATTTCGAAAATTTCATATTTTTGGGTGTAGATAGCTGCACAGTGTATGAGTAGTATCTCCCTATATCTTTCATTTATTAATATTTTACTTCCTGTTTGCATATGATTACTGCTATTGTTGTCAGACACACAAACAATACACCCAATATTGCAGTGTTGAGGTCATCAAATCACTCAGGGAGAAGAGAGGATAAGGGAGTAAGAATGAGCACTGTACTGTATTGCTAATGGAGATATGACCAGCTCAATACTGGGGTTCTGAGTACAAATAATGTAACCAAATACTACCTAACTCATGTGCTACACATGTACTACTCATGGTTGATGCATGTAAGTAATGATCAATCATAAAAAGAATGAAGCCTTGTGTTGTCCTCATGGGTGCTGTTGCATCATGGTATCCATGCAGTGTCCATGCATTATCCCCAAGATTAGATGTTCATGTGATAGGTCCAAAAAAAGAAAAGGTGAATTCATGATAATGGTCTTCTTCCATGTGCCATTCTAACTATGTTCCACTTTTTCTTTCTTGTGGGTGACTGTGTCAAGTTCTAATTCCACAAGAGCAAATGATAACTAGAGATTGTAGGTTATGATAGCACTATGTTGGAAAATATCAGAAGTAAATATCAGAAGGATTTCTGACTGGCTAAAGGTAAGAACCATTGGCTTCAGCTTATGTGCTGCACCCTTCCAGTTCTTGTGGGTTCTAACCTAGTAAAATGATCCACATGTCAGAAGGTAATTACCAGTGTCAGAAGTGTGTCAGAGATAAACAAGATTTGACAACTAGAGTCAAATCTAGTGTTGAGGGCAAGATAAGACTAGTCAAAGTAAGTTAACTAGAAGGAAATTTGGAAGAGGGTTGGAAGGTCAGAAGTGAATCAGAAAGGCTTAGTAGTAACTTAGTCAGAGGACTAGGGGTGATCTTAGTTGATATTTAGATTGGAGACTATGGTACAGAATAGAGCTATATAAATATGAGTATTTCTAATTGTAATAATAAAAATGGAAGTAGTAATACTATGGATATGAGGAATAAATGTCCTTAACACATAGTAAAAGTAGTAGAAACAAAAGCAGAAGCATAACTGAGTGGAAGCATACTTGGAAACAGTAATTGTATCATGAGTGTCAAATAATAAAAACAATAGTTTGGAGATTAGCAATGAATGGAAATGGACAGAAAACATCAGAAGCATATTGGGGAATCATATCATGATGTCAGAAGGTGTCAGAAGATGTTGGGAAATATTGCAGATGTAACAGACTGTTAGGGCTTACATCTGAAGCCAAACAACATCACCTTGGCCTTGGTTCAGCTGTGCTATAGCCACTGTTAGTCATGGCTTAGCAGTGTCAGTTCCATCTAGGTTCTGGATGCTGGTGCTATATTTAGTGCTGTGGCACTCCAGGTTCTCCTCTATGCCAGCTAGCCCACTTTCTCCTGTACTTAGGATTTTGTTATTGTATTTTATCCTGTTATAGATAGCTGCTTCCTCTAATATCATAGTTTGGATGCTAATATAGGATTTTTCCCTAGTAGATCCACCCAGGGTGTATCACTCCAATGTTTGATGGGCAGTATAAATATGGCTATTGCAGTAAGCACTCTTGAGGATTTGGAGTGCCAAATAGACACTTGTGGAAAGCCAATTGTGGTGTGCAGTCTCCACAATCCTTCCACTGTTAAATGTGTGTTCAGATGAAGTCAAAGAGACTTAAATTGCAAGATAGTTGCATGCCATGTGGCACATAGTGGGATATCTTGATGTGCTCTGATACAATGTTTGGTGTCTATGTTTGGTGTCCCAATTTAATAAAGCAGCTTGGAATACAGAAATAGTACTCACTCCCCAGCAGCCAATAACATCATTGGTCGCTTCAACGCCAGACTTGAGATATATGTAAAGCTTATCTGGTGAATGAGTCCATGAGCTCTAGGATAAACACATACCCAGCATTACATTGATCCATATGGAGCAAATGGCTGTTGCATAGGAGTCAATGACATTTGGAAGAGACAAGAGAATGCCAAAAACTCTAAATTACACAAGCATTCAAGTGTGGCTGATTCAGATCTTCTGGCCTATTCCCCATTGAAATCTACAACAGTTCAAATGCATTAAAATGTTTTCAGCAATATTCAGATTTCTTTGAACTCTAATCTGTTGATATTTTCTAAAGTGGACCAAAATCTAATGCCAATGCCAGAGATCAAAGCAGTTTTGTGGAGGAAGATTTAAATTCTGATGCTGATCAATGCCAAAGTGTTTTTGTATCTGCCCAGAGGGTGAAATCTGAATGCTGATCAATGCTAGCACCTCTTTGGAAGAGCAAATGCCTTGCACCAAGCAAAATAGAAACTACAATTGTCATGGGTAAAATAGTGAAACAAGACCCCACAAATGAGCCACTATGCAATAGCCAACTGCATCCTTCCCATCCTGCAGCCAATACCTCACTTCAAAGCACTAGCAAAAGAGCATAAAGTCTTTGGAAGATGATCCAATGTTGTACAGGCCACAGGTACACAGGTGAGTACTACAATTGTTTTGTACCATCCAAGAATGTTGAGTGCCCATGTAGAGAACACCCAGACACATAAAACACATCTTACATGAATGTTACCAATGCAAACAATACTGGGAGACCCTACAGAACATACACTCTCATACTTACCAGGGAATCAGGAGCATTCACAAAGTCAGGCCAGCACTGCAATAATAAGTAAAATCAGAAAGGACAAGTGGAGGATAATGGGCTTGAACATGAAATGGTCAGGAAAAGGGATGCCTGTTGTATCTGAGTCAATGACTTCTGTGATGACATACTCAAGACTAGGGCTGGCCTTGCTGAAATATTGTCAAGAAATGCCATTGTCTTCAAAGAGAAGAAGTCAGGACTGATGGAGGATGAACAGCATTGTGGGTAGGAAAAGGGGGCTATGACAGCCAATTAAAATAGATAGCAAAAGGAATGGTGTGTGAATTATTTGCCCTCAGGTACAGAAACTTGACCTGTGCATTTTGTGTTCAGGAAGTGACTGACAGCTGACACATGCTTGACATATCAAGCTCATGATGCCTGATATCAGTTTAGAGTCTGTCAATGCATTGGGGTATAAGTACAATGCATCATGGTCATCAAATACTTGATTCACTTGGATCCTGACATATTCATTGTACTTGGCTGAGATCTATTAGGAACATAATAGAGACACAATGCACTCACTCTCGTGGAAATTCCACATTCTATGTAATCATGATTTGGCATCATTGACAGTGGCTGTTTACAGATAATTTCTTTGACTCTTTCCTATTGGCATCACTCTTTCAGCTGCTTGTCTTCTTTGTAGAAATTGAAAGAACCCCTGGGGTTGAAATTTAGAATCAGGATCTTGCACAGGATGTCATAAGACTCCCATCAAGCATTTCAAGTTCCTCTTTCCATCTTTCAAACACTGCTAGCCAAGAGATGACAGGTTCTTGAAGAAGGTGTTACCCAGGAGTATATAACTTCTACAGGTAGATGGAAATCAAAATGTCCATTAAATAAACATTCTCCCAACAATGGCACAACATCAGCAAAATATATTGTCCAAATGCCATATTATGATTGGATTTTATCAACAGACCATCTGACACATCATCTGGCTGCCAGAGATCCACTTTGTTGACATTGATAGGATAGTGCACCTCACCAATGATTCCTGACCAGTCAAAGTCAACAAGCATGAACCCTGGCTTGCCATCCTTCCTAACCATGAGGTTAGCATCTTGGACATCACCATGCACAAAGTTGGTTTGATGAAGCTCAATCAATTGTTCACCGATCTGTTTGCATGTATCTGCAGGCAGAATATTTTTGTCAAAGGGTTTGTATTCTTTGTTGAGAGCACCCATGATAACCATTTTCTATCTGGCACCAATGTCTTAGAAACCTCTCAGCTTTGGAGCAATACCCATGTCTGCACAT
>JASFDH010002725.1:0-10151 GCA_036937195.1 Nidularia pulvinata | reverse complement strand
GTCTCATCCCTCTATTCTCCCCCCTTGCTCAAGCTTGGTGTTAGTGGCCTTGTCATCCTGATAGTGTTGCCCTAACATCAGACCCCTCGAACTCAGAACAACTCAAACCTCTTAGACTTAGTCTAGAGGCTCATCGAAACCTAAGCTTCTCTTAGAAAGAGACTTAGCAACTTGACAACTGTCCTAGCAATAGGAAGTGTGTCTTCACATCGAACTCAAGAACCTAACACATGGTCTTACCACTGTTAGACCGATCCAAGAATCAACAAACTTCGCTTAGAACCTACGAAGGCTTAATTGCTGTAACAAAAGGTCAAGCTGAACACCACGCCCGTCTTACCCAAGACAGGCATCACCAGAACCCTTCGACATCACGTCTCGAACCTTCAGAGCACCAGACTCTGACTCCGATGCAGAACACTCGAACTACGAAACCCCAGAACCCCGAACCAACAACGACACACCACCATCAAGTGCTATCACATTTGGTCCAGAACAAACCCCAGAATATCAACCAATAGCGTTGATCGAACCCACAGAACTCCCCAGAACCCCGTACCTCCCACCAATACCACAGATTGAAATGGCCGATACCACAATCGGACAAACCGAAACACAGGAAAACACTAAAGAAGTTAAGCTGGGAACCCCAGCATACTTTGACGGTGACAGAACCAAGACAGAAGAATTCCTCGCTGATGTCGCCCTATACCTTGCAGGAAACAACAAGATCTATGACAACGACAAAAAGAAAGTATGCTTCATGCTTTCCTACATGAGGGGCGGATCCGCTGGAAAGTGGAAAAACCTCAAAATCAAAGAATATGCAATCCCAGACGACAAAGGGAAAATGAAACCATTCCCCACATTTGGCAAATTCATCAAAGACTTCAAAACAAACTTTGAAGCATCCGATATAGCAGGAGAAGCACGCCTCCAGCTAAAGAACCTCCAAATGACTGGAACTGCTGATGAGTACATCGCAGATTTCAAAACCCTAGCAGCAGATTCTGGCCTCAACAAAGATGTGGCCTTAATCAAATACTTCATGGAAGGACTGAAACCCAGCCTCCTCACGAAGATCCACGATAGGGATACAGTCCCCTCGACCATCACAGACTGGTACAAATATGCTGCCCAATACGACAATAACTACAGGCGAGGAGCAGCAATTGCTACCAGACTCAGAAACCAAAGAGGAAACCCGAAGGACAGTGGAAAGCGCTTCCACATTCCCTGATACACCCCGACTCCGATCCCTGCCAAAAAGGATCTGAACACCATGGACATCGATAAAATCTCCATTGGCAAGTTATCCGATGAACAACGAACCAAGCTGATGAAGAAGGGGGCCTGCTTCAGATGCTGCAAAGTAGGACACCTATCCCGTGACTGCACGAAGTATTCTGGGAATTCCCAGAATGCTTATGCCAGTACCTCGGCACCCCAGAAGAAGAACTACAAGGATACCGTGGCTCATATCAGAGCCATGATGGGAGAACTGTCCGAAGAAGACAAGGAGAAAGCCTATGATGAGATTGAGAAACAGGGTTTTTAAAACGGTGGATTAGACCGACACTAAGCCCACCTTCCATTATTATCTCGAATGTAATTGTAGCTACAAGAAATTGAAACTCTATGAACATCAATGCTACAATTACTGAGAGAAAAGTCGGAACAAACCCCCTCATCGACTCTGGAGCCGGAGGAATATTTTTGGACCAAAAGTTTGCTGAACAAAATGGTCTAAAAATGGAACCTCTGGATAAACCCATCACGGTATACAACGTTGACAGAACTCGGAACAAAAAAGGAAGGATCACACAGTACACCTGGCAGAACCTTCACATCAGAGGAATCAAACTCCGAACCCAATTCCTCATCTCTGGCCTTGGCAAAGAACAGATGATCCTCGGATTACCCTGGTTATCCCAGGTAAACCCAAAGATCGACTGGCACAAACGAACCCTGGAAATCGATCCCTCCCGAATCTGACCAGACTTCTCTGAGATAATCAGAAAATCCAGAGAAAATGACAAAAAACGAAGAGAAACAGTCACGGTCACAACCCCGGTCTTACCTTGGAAAATCACCATAGAAGAAACTGAAGACGAGGAACCACTCCTCGTCAACGCCTTCATCCTCGGAGATAACACGGCACACACTCTGGAAACCTCAGAAACCCTCACGGATCCCTATGAATATGTCTTCATTAGGGCAAAAACTTCCGTCTCACAAACCTTGGCACAACAGGTCGAAAAGAAGGAAAAGAAGCCTATTGAAGAACTGATACCCAAAGAATATCAGAAATTCATACCAGTCTTCGAGAAGAAGGCATCAGAACAGTTTCCCCCATCAAGGCCCTACGATCATGCCATTGACCTGAAACCGGATTTTGTACCACGAGATTGTAAGATCTACCCATTAACACCGGCAGAACAGAAACTCCAGGACAAATTCCTCGAAGAAAACCTCAGGAAAAGGTACATTCAACTGTCAAAGTCCCCCATGGCCTCCCCATTTTTCTTTGTATCAAAGAAAGAAGAAGGAGCTTTTTGACCATGTCAAGATTATCGATACCTGAACAACAGCACGATCAAGAACACTTATCTGCTTCCATTGGTGAGTGATCTCGTTGACAAACTCAAAGGGGCAACGATATTTTCAAAGATGGACCTTCGGAACAGTTACAACAATGTCTGAATCAAAGAAGGAGACCAGTGGAAAGCAGCCTTCAAGACAAATCGAGGGCTATACGAACCAACGGTGATGTTTTTCGGATTATGCAACTCTCCCGGAACCTTCCAGGCGTTCATGAATGATGCCTTTAAGGATATGATTGACGAAGGATGGATTGTCATCTACATGGATGACATCCTCATTTTCTCAGAAAACCAGGAAGAACACCAGAAACGAACGATTCGTGTTCTGGAACGACTATGGCAACACAACTTGTACTTGAAACCAGAAAAGTGCAAATTCGATACACAGGAAATCGACTTCCTTGGTCTTGTCATTAGACCAGGAATAGTGGCTATGGACCCCGCAAAACTTGCAGGAATCCGAGATTGGAAAACCCCGACAACAGTAAAAGGAGTACGATCCTTTTTAGGATTCGGAAACTTTTATCGAAAGTTCATTGGCCACTACTCAGAAATAGCACGACCCCTGAACGATCTAACAAAGAAAGACAAGAAATTCAAATGGACCCCAGAATGCCAAGAAGCGTTTGACAAGCTCAAACAGAAATTCCTTGAGAAACCGGTCTTATCTATCCCCGACACAAATAGACCATTTCTCATCAAATCAGATGCTTCCAAATGGGCAACCGGAGCAGTGCTCAAACAGCAAGACATCAACGGCGACTGGCACCCCTGCAGATACATCTCCCATTCCTTTTCTGCACCAGAAAGGAATTACGAGATATATGACCGGGAACTCTTAGCAATTGTAAGAGCCCTCAAAACCTGGTGCCATTACCTTCTAGGAGCACCCTTCCCAACGACAATCCTGTCAGATCACAAAAATCTGACCTACTTTCGAACAGCACAGAAATTGAATAGATGCCAAGCAAGATGGAGTCTATTCCTATCAGAATTCGACCTCAACCTGATCCATACCCCTGGATCAAAGATGGTACAATCAGACGCCCTGTCCCGACGAGAAGACCTCTGCCCAGAAGAAGACACAGATAACGAAGATGTGATCATGCTCCCAGACCACCTCTTTGTAAAAGTAATCGACACAGAACTCCACTCTGCCATCGCAGAAGCAGTCATGAAAGACAACCTCATGACTGATGCAATCACAGCACTTAAAACAGGTGGAATTCCTCCGATCAAATCCGCCTTATCGGACTGGAAACTCGAAGACGGCATAGTATTCTTTCGAGAAAAATGCTATGTACCAAATGACGAAGAACTCCGAAGAAACCTTGTAAGACAACATCACGACTCACAACCGGCAGGACACCCAGGACAATACAGAACCCTCGAACTGGTTAAATGCAAATACTGGTGGCCAGGCATGTATACTTTCATCAAGAAATATGTTGAAGGATGTGCTGCCTGCCAACAAATGAAGGTTAACACACACCCAACTTCTCCACCAATAACGCCGATCGCAGCACCAACAGAGACATACCCGTTCTCACACATAACCATGGACCTGGTAACCGACCTACCCGAAAACAACGGAGACGATTCCATATTGGTCATGGTCGACCACTCATCTACGAAGGGGGTAATTTTAATCCCCTGCAACAAGAAAATTGACACACTCGGAATAGCAAACCTCATCCTGGACAATGTATACCGACGATTTGGACTCCCCCAACAAATCCTCTCTGATCGAGATCCCCAATTTGCCGCCAATGTTTTCCAAGAACTAGGAAAACTCCTCGGAATCAAGTTAGTGATGAGCACAGCATATCACCCACAAACAGACGGAGAAACAGAACGAGTCAATCAAGAAGTCGAAGTATACCTTCGAATGTTCTGTTCGAACAATCAGGAAACATGGCAGAACTTGCTACCAATGGCAGAATTTGCTCATAACAACAGGGAACACTCGGCAAGAAAACGAACCCCATTCTTCCTCATGATGGGGTACAACCCTAAATCTATTCCAGGAATCACCGATCGAACAAACATTCCCAGTGTAGAACAATGCATGGACACCCTGAAACGAGCACGAGAAGAAGCCGCAGCAATGCACAAACTCGCTCGACAAATGGTACTATGACGGAACTGGAAGAACTTCAAACCCTTCACCATTGGGCAGAAGGTTTGGTTAGAAGCAAAGAACCTAAAGCTCCCATACCAAACACGAAAACTCACCCCAAAACGTGAAGGACCCTTTGTCATCGATCAAACACTTGGACCTTTAATGTACAAGTTGAAGCTTCCAGAACAGTGGCGAATTCACCCCGTTTTCCACGCAGGACTTCTTACACCATATCAGGAAAATGAAGCACATGGACCGAACTTCATCGAACCACCTCCTGACCTGATTGATGGAGCTGAAGAGTACGAAGTCGAGGCAATCGTGGGACACCGGAAACGAGGACGAGGCATGCAATACCTCGTGAAGTGGGTCGGCTATCCCACGGCCTCAAATGAGTGGCTAGCAGAATCAAATCTTTGGAACTCTCCAGATATCCTGCAAAGATATAAGGAGAAGAATCGATTGCTGTAGAAACCAGACAACAGCACAACTGCCATCGTCTACCACAGAAGCCACCATGTCCCAGAATGTTCAGACCACCTCTATCTCCAACTCTTATGCTACTGCCCCCACTGTGCCAACACCCACGACCCTCACCCAATGCCGAAACATGCTCGACACCCGTACCATGGACATCCATGTTGTTCGAAACGTCACTTGCTCCAATAACCCCGCCCTCATTTCGCTCGTTCATTTACTACACTCCCAACGAGACCAAATTGGTCGAATGAAGCAACTCATTCGAACTCAAGAACAGGACATGGACAAAGCCCTAGAATCTGCGATGCAATGCGGACTATGGGACTATATTAAAACACAGAACCAGAAGACAAGACAAAGCTCACCCCATCCCTATCCCTTGACTTCTAGTCGCAGACTACCCAGTCCTGGCTGGAGGGAAAATCCTATTCAGGTTCCCGATACTGTTACAATGGCCGACTTGCGCAGATCTCGAAACCCCTATATTCGAAATGCGTTAAAACAAAATCCCAATGAACCAGATCTTTGCTGGTTATGATATGCCGAAAATTGAAACCAGGACATTATTCATCCAAATGCCCTAAGAGAAATGATCCTTATGCCGGATATCCTGTGAATTACGACGATAATGACTATGACTTTCCCGACGATGCAATGGCCAACATGACAGGAGAACCATACTAGTCAAGTTCTGGAGAACTCGACCATAACAGGAGGGTAATGTTACAAAGGTTTACTATAAGAAGTAACCCACTATGCGACGTCTTTTTCTTTATTTAGAACAATGGTCACATGAATAGTTATACTTAGTCTAGCCAACAACAATAGTAGTTATACTTAGTACATCGCGCACAGACCATTATAGTTTACTATAAGTAGCACTTTGTACTTCATTTGTATTCCTTAGCTTGACCTAGGCAAATATAGCCTCATTGTCACTTCTGCTCAGACCCCTCGAACTCAGAACAACTCAAACCTCTTAGACTTAGTCTAGAGGCTCATCGAAACCTAAGCTTCTCTTAGAAAGAGACTTAGCGACTTGACAACTGTCCTAGCAATAGGAAGTGTGTCTTCACATCGAACTCAAGAACCTAACACGTGGTCTTACCACTGTTAGACTGATCCAAGAATCAACGAACTTTGCTTAGAACCTACGAAGGCTTAATCGCCATAACAAATACAAATTTAGTAGCTGCATGTCACTGGGTGGTGTCACAAATGTTCAATCTTTAGTTGAGCACCCTCAAAAGAACAGTGTTGCTCTCTACATCTAGAAGGCAAATGACCTCAATGTTGCAATTTTCCTATGAGTAACCTGCTATGCAATGCCTTTTCTTTATTTAGAACAACTATCAAATGAGTAGCTATATTTGGACTAGCCAACAGTAACAGTAGTTATACTTAGTATATCATGCACAGACCATCATAGATTACTATAAGTCGCCCTCTGTACTCAAGTCTTGCTCCTCAGCTTGACCTAGGCAAATATAATCTTAGTGACAACTTTGCTCAAGTTCCTTGAACTCAGAATCAACTCAAATCTCTTAGACTTAGTCTAAAGGCTCATTGAACCTAAGCTTCTCTTAGAAAGAGACTTAGTGGTTTGACAACTGTCCTTTACAACAGGAAGCATGTCTTGTACTGAACTCAAGAACCTAATATGTGGTCTCACCACTGTTAGACCAAACCCCAAACCCAGAACCAACAAACTTTGCTTTGAACCTACAACAAAGGCTTAACCACCATAACACTCAATTTATTTTATACATACCCCCAAGATGTTTTTCTAACACTGATAAAGATTTTGGCCTAAATATTAGCTCCAGATTTATAATATTAAATTTTCTATTTCCCTCCACCACTGGATGGTGGATGGCTATATCACCTGTAAAAATTCAAGGTCCAACTTGAATTTCAAGGTATCTGCTCATTTCCACTACCAGTCACTTGTCTTATAATATTGGCAGTTGTGTAGTGATTTTAAAAATTCAAAGTAGATGTTCTTAGTCAGGGTTAGGGACACAATAGAACTTAGAGATGTCTTTCTCTTAGGGTGCCCTTTTGAAATTGTTTTTATACCAAACATTATTCAAACAGGGCAAGTAGGGCTATACAGCAATGAAGGTGAACATGATGGAAATAGGCAGAAAGGAGCCATAAAATTCAGTGGAGCAGGTGTTATATTTTCTACAGAGGTGTCTTGAAGCTGGAATATTGTACTCTACACAATAATTCCAGGAATCAGCTTCCATTTGAAATCTACTTATAGATTCCATTTGATTCAATTCAGGAGCATTGGGAGCTTGAGCACTTGTCTGTTCCTTTTTTTCTTCAAGCTCTTGATAATTTCTAACCACTGACACAAGACCTGCAGAAACAGTATGCAGGTATCCTGCAAGCAGTAAAGTACCAGGTATCTCCTTTCAGTAATTCTATCAGCCTCTCATCATAATACAAGTAAATTTGTGGGTGCATTCATTTCAGATAACACTCATAACTCCTGATTATTTGGTGATTTGAATTGATAGACAATAAAAGGCACATCCAAGTTAATTAGGGATCCTGGCAAATGTGCAGGGGTTTTGTCTTGTTATAACACCACCTAAATACTAGTAGATACATATGTTGAAATGGAAATAAAAGAATAAAACAAGTTAGCAGCAAGTAAATGAAGCAAGTTAGAAGTTAAATGGCAAATAAGGCCACAAGAATGAAATAATGAATAGATGAATGCAATAAAAATGTAAAATGTAACAAAAATAGTCACCAGCTTAGTGCTGTGCATTTGGTGGAGCACTTAATATTCCAACACCAGTCAGAGTTTTTCTGTCCTTCTCACTGCCAGAGAGTATAGACCATTCTATGCATGATTATACCATTCACTTCACCAAAGTTGAATTCAGACAAGTTGTGTAGTATTGAATTGATGAAAGGACTGGCCCATAGCATTTCAACCTACATCCCCATCCATATATATATACTGCTTATGTATGAGCTGTCTATATTTGTCTTTCTGACTTGCAGTACAAACTTCAAATGAATTTCTCAAAGTGATGTCTGCCATTTCATATCACATATTTATCCAGACATAAAACATAAAACAATAAGCTGCAAAGACTAATAATCTCCATTCAAGGAAGTAAAACCAAACATCACAACAAAATAATAGATGCATTGGAAGTGTCAACCCAAGGCTCTAAAACAGCCTAAAAATATGTCACTAAAGAGCACAATGCATTCCAAAAAGAAATTGGGACATACACCAACAAGCGCAAAGTGGGTCACAGTAAGCAAAGCATTGCCACTAGGCGCGCCACTCGGGATGGTCACAGTGATATTCTGATTTTGCCGTTTAAGAGGATTTGGGTCGTTAACAGGCCTGTAGATTCCGTTGTACACGACATCACCAAAGATTGGGAAGCAGCTGCCGCTCGCACACGACTGGAATCCAACTGCCACTGCCACATCCACACCCGACGATTGAAAAGACTACAGACATAATTTATTCAGCATTTCGATAGTGCTAAATTATAGCACTAAAGCTTACAGGACGATCAAGTTCAAACGTGTAAGGTAATCCTTGACGTGCGACAGTGCCGTTCACTTGATTAATGACCACGCTCTGAGCCAAGGCAGTCGTTACGCATGCAAGGAGAGCTGTGAACGATACAGAGGTTGACAAGAACTGCATGGTTGTAAATGGGTAAGGTAAAGTCGCGGCGGTGGCTAAATATGAGAGTTGAATACAGATGTGGCTAGCTTCAGACCATGGTGGTTATATAGCTAGGACTCACTGTTATTTATGCAAACCTCCAAGTTGATCGAATCACGAACAAACTAAAAATAACGCAGGTGCCAATCCAGTGTTGATCCAGTGCGCCAGGTTCGGACGCTCGCGAAAAGCTCGCTGTGTAAATCCCGGGAGCTTCAGAGCATTTCTCACGTTGATATCGTAGTCTTCATATGCATCTCTTGCGGGCAATTGAACGTGCGGTTGCTCCTTGCCGGCACGTTGACGGCAAGTGTCCTTAGCGGTCGGAAGCAGCCTAGTGCGTTTCAAACAGTACTGAAATCCATATTTTTGATAGTTTTGACAGCATAAAAAAAATAGATGTAAATATTTGAAGTGAGCTTTGAGAACTGATAGTCCTGTAAAGCTTGTATTCAATTTGATCATGCCGCACGATGTTTATTTGGCAACATCATCATATCCAAACACAATTTAGAGTGCAGGTCGCGACGCCGCGTCGGAACAGGCACACCTGCCCAGTTCACTTGGCAGATCACGCGTTCACGCCTCTCATACTATATCTCTCCCTTAAGTGTTTGTGCCTCAAAAGCCAATGAAAACCTCACCCAGGCTCATGGCTAAGTGTCGATTCATCGTAGCTGCTGATGCCACCTCCACACAGTCCTTTGTCAAGACTGCTGTAACAAAAATCGATGAGGATCCCATGAATTACTCTCATGGATCGCACTTGACATAGGAGGTCAATGAGTAGCAACAACCGACATACTTATCCCGGATATTGAATTGTGACAACACTAATACATGAACCGGTGTTATGAGCAAAGGATAATCTACTTCGGATACTTATTAGATCTGCTTGCAGGGGCATGTTATATCGAGGTGATTGTCGGAGCCAGGAAGTAGGCTATGCACCTTTGTGAGTCCCTCTTCCCACTCACCAGGTCTTTTGCTGTGCTCACGCGAAGAAATAAGAGCTTCCATTAATACCATATTTTCTGCATGCATTTTTATCGATTGTGAATTGTAATATCTTTGTAATCGCGACTTTCTTTTTCTCCCTCGAGAAGTGCCGCCATCGAGCTATTTTCATCAACATAATGTCTTCGCCAAAGCACGACATTGTACGGAACTGTATTGGTCTTCGGTGGAGATAGCATGTAGCTTTGTCATGCATTGGTAACATGGGCATGAAGTA
>JASFDH010002724.1:0-10154 GCA_036937195.1 Nidularia pulvinata | reverse complement strand
TGCACCTCCTGCAGAGCCCCCACAGCGGCGCACACTTCTCCAGCGCGTCACGCGCGCCCTTAACCCCACACCCTCCTCACCCTCTTCCCCGCTCCCTTCCTCCCCCGCCCAACAACCGGGCTCACGCAACCCCAGCAATACCCATCTCCCCCTCTCCTCCATACCCGAGGGGCCCCCCGACGCATCAACGAACCAGATCCGCGTCGCCGTGCTCATCGCCATGCCCTCCCCACACTCCCACTCACATACACACAACCGCTCAACAACGACGCTGCCGCACCCGCTCGCCCAGGCACCGCCACAGGCCGCTGCAGAAGACGACGACGAGCCCCTGCCGCACCTCGAGATGGGTGTCGCGGAGCTGCCGATCCTCGTGCACGACTCGGAGGAAGACGCGCACGCGCACCCGCTGGGGCTGGAAGGGCGGAAGGCGAGCATGGGGAGCAGGGATAGTGCGAGTCTCGCATAGCCGAGGGGGATGGATAGATGTGGACTTGTATGTAGGATGTTTCTTGATTGGATGGAGGGATGTATGGAGTAGGGGGAGATGGATGTACGACTGCCATGATTGACGATGATCATTGTATGATTACTTTACACACCACACCAAAATGATGATACTAGTTCACATTTGTGACACCTTTAGGAATGGCAAGGATGCGGTATTCGCTAAAAAATGGTACATATTTACACTATTTTGTTTTGTTCATCTAACTTCCAGCTAGTGCACGTAATCATAATTAAGTCCTCTATCATCTGTGCAATTCGTTTCGTGAGCTCAGTGGGACCTAGGAGACGTCGACTTTCTCGGGCCGTCGGGCTCTGATTGGTCACCGAAGGGATGACAAATCTATCTCTCGCAAACCCCGGCAACCCGGATCCCGCCCTCTAATTCCGTTGTCCACTCCTTCCTCCTTTTTCCACCACGAGAGTCGTCAACATCGACATCAATGGCGGGCGCCCAACAGTGGCAGTGGCAGATCCGCGATTTCAATCCTCATTGTTTACTCTTCGAATCTTCTGGCAAATACATATATATCATCAATATGCATCTAACTCCTTGCCTCCTGTCCACAGCTCTCCAAGACTCAAGTATATAGTTGCAACTCGCGCATCATCGGTTACCGTTCGTGGTGGTCTTCCAATCCCTCGTACGACGGAATCCGAATCATGTATGGAGTAAAAACGGAATCTACGTGGGCTCAACGTCAAGATGTACACGGTGATTGGCGCGCCATAGATACACTTTCCTTTCAGCGCTTCTGTGGGTCAGGTTCCGTTAGTCAAACCATAAGTGACGGCGCTCGGTCTCGCGCTTAGATAACTGTCGGTCCACAGCTGTCAAAGATGGTCGAAGGCAAACGCTCATTCAAGTCGTTGATTGGTTTGATTGGCTTTGTGGCTTGATATTGCCCACGTCAAGCAGTAGGATGATCTGTACCAAGTGCACAGCCTTACGGACCACAGCTATACACAGAGGGACCACCACAATCTCTCAGCCCATGATCACCCGAAGCTCTTATATTTCTATTCGAGTGGTCTACTACGGTCAGATTACTGGTGAGCACTATTATATTTACATGCGTCTATGTAAATTAGCAGAAGCTCAAAGTTTCAATAGGCTCACACTGCTGATATGTCTTAAGAGTTTGTCTATACTTGCATGTCGAAGTGGGACCATCTGTCTGTGAGACATAGAAGGGGTCAATGGACCCACTTGTAGGTAGCCGTGGGTCCACAAAGCCGAAAGTGTACGCTCTGCTATCCCGTTGAGGATGCCAGTGTGTGGTCCTTGTGTTCTAAACTTCATTTGCGACTATTCTTACTTTTGACCACTCTTCAACATACCCACAAAAGTCATCAGTGGATCTCCCGGATTCAATAACTTGACCAAGCGCCACTGTATCTAAGTATACTGGGAACTCTATCTTCAGGGCGGATTCACCATGTCCGAATCCCTCCTCCATCCAATGATATCTGTGCGCAGTCGCACTAGTATGGCATAGGATTCTACACGACACCATTCAAAATGTTGCAATTGGTGGCTATTCTTGTCCCAGGCTGTTGTGGCCTCCTCTCTCCCGCTGGGACACTGTCGTTGGCAGCTTACCCGGGCTATTTATTTCCACGAGCTAATTTAATGAGAATACTACTGCGGATTTTGACTTCCACAGCGTCCGGGTGATTGGACCTGGCGGAAGGAGGTCCGTAGCTGTCTATCAGGAAGTGGCATTGGCCCCTATGATATTACAAATCTGACAATAGTATGAATGTCTTCGTATTCTGTAGTGTTAAATATAGCTGAACTTGATCATCAGGCGCAGTATCCTTTTCTAAAGTTGCATCTCGTCTAATTCCACTTGATCTTTCCATCGTGCACGGACCTCCAATATTTCATTTTGAATCCATGTAGTTGGATGAATGTATCAGAGATTTTACTCATTCAGTCACGACAGGCAGTAAACTCGTTGTAACGCTGCATTTCATTTTATGCTGCGTTCATTTCGTATGTTCTGTACGCAAATCTTACTAATCGACTCAAACCTCGTAATAATAACGAAAATACGGGCTTGCGGAGTTCGTGCACGGTCGCTTTAAATTCCCCCCATCCCTTGATTATCTCCCCAGTACATAGCGGGACTTTCGCCACCAATTGATCTTTTAATTGCTGAAGAGGACCAGATACCTCTCTATAACTGGATTTATTCTATGTTTATCGGTCTATGCCAAGTCGGGCATTTCGGACGCGAGGGCAATTCGACTTACTTAATAACCACGGTCTTCCGACAGACTTGTGAATATTCAACAAGTAGTCGTTAGGAAGCACGGCCACGTGCACGGCCGTCGTCCGCTGTCGCCGAGACTACCGTTGGATGGACTTGATACTAGATAGTCAACAAGCATTTGGCGTTATCGTTGGTAGGTAAACCAGATTTTCTATTATTACCATTGCCCTGAACCTGTCTTGAGCTCCATGGCTATGCATTCGGAATTTTTAATGATTTTGTAGCTTGCTTGGAGGCTCGTCCAAGACATCGACGCCGATGACCTGAGCTCGTAACCTAGCGCGGTGGACTCGGTGCTGCAAATTTCTCCGTGTTCCCCTATCATGGCTCCATGGCAAGTGCTCGATAAATAAGCTGCGTATATCGGACATTAACTTCACCTTCGCTCTCCTTTTTGTGTATCTCTGTCCATTTTATTCACTTCTAAGTCGTTGACGACGTCTTTTATCGTTTTTTCTTACGATCTATTACTTTCGTTTTCTCCATCGCTCGCTACTTCGTTTCTCTCTTAATTTCTTTTTAGATCAAGCACGAGATGTTTTCACAAATCCTGCTTCCTATCGTCCTCGTCCTCCTCGCCGGATTCAAGCAGGTTTCAGGTCGGGAAAGATGGTTCGAGAGGAAAAACAAAGCGGTGTATCTTCATCCTCGTAGATTCGGACAGGAGCAACCAGTGGTACTACAAAAACTGTCAAGCGCATGTCCAGGAGGCATCTGCGCAATGTTAGCAGGCCAGGCTGTAACTCCATTACTAGCTGCACAACCCGAGTGTTCGCAGCAGGATTTAGCGGATGCCATCATCGGTAAGGCGAACACTCTATCTCGGGGAATTCGTCACTTTAACCAACATATATGAATTCTAAAGATGCTAGCAAACAATTTGACACAGCAACACAGGCAAACATGATTGCAATCGCAATCGAATATCGGCAAGCAGAAAAGAATACGCCCCCGGTTAGTGTTCAATTGCAGCTTCGAGCCTTCTTTTAGTAGCTGATTATAAACCCATCTACATGTAGGATTTTACGACCAATCCTCCTACGTTGCGCAACTCTGTGTTTTGCCAAAAAGTGCCTAAGAATGCTGAATTGAATGGTCTGGTGCAAGCTCAGGATCCTGCCAATGACCCCAATCTTTTCTTCGACCCAGCTACTAAATCGACAGTGAAGAAAGGAGATAAAGCTAATACTGCCCCCTTTGCAGGGTGATAATTCCATGTGTAGCGATTAATATAATTTTCATGCTGTTATGTTGAGGCATTTCTCAGCATTGTAATCACCGTAGACGAACCTCGTATATTTAAGTAGTCGTATCTCGGAAGTGAATAGAAGCCGTTCTGCGACTAACCCCATACAACTATTCAGCTTACTTAGTATCATTGTCCAGATTAACCAAGTTGCTACTCTGGGTCATGAAAGGAATTTCTGCGCTGCAGCTCATGCATTTTTAAAGGACTAGGATGTTCGAACTGGAAGGTCATTAATATTTTTTGGTCAGGTAATATCTCACCCCGCTTCTCTTGCTAATCTCCCTTTTTTTTTTTTGCCGCCTTCTAATTTGCGTTCAAGGGAAACCTCAGGTAGCAATGCATCGCCGATTGTGCGTAGGTGTAAGTACATATTTATGGCCCGCGCACGCGTTGTTGATCCAGAAGGCCATGCAAGTTCGGCATCCACAAACCATGTTCTCGGCACACCCCACAATAGTCTCAACGTATGTAGGTGCCATATGGGATGCACGTGTTTTACCGTATATAATTGTGCTCAGTAGCTATTTGTCGACGCCTCGGCAGTGCTCTCTCAAAAAATTGTTCTGCAGTTTTGTGTCACAAACAAAACGATGTTAGCATTAGCAGGAGGAGGGGTACCAAGAGCTCGAGGACAGCCAAGGGGCCGTGGGAGTGGAAGAGGACGAGGCGGGTCAGTTTGGGGGCGCGTAAGTCACCAACCAGACTTTACATGGATACTGAAGGCTGCACATCACTTACTATGGCTTCAATCAGAGAGGCGGAGGAACTAACTCTTCTTCAACTAACTCAACACACCTGGGGCAGTTTTTTTCTCAGTATCACGCATTCATTTACAATCCTGCTGAACCTGCGACGAATGAGTTCCGTCGTCTATGCGATACCTTTGGATGGGAAAGTGATAATGAAGATAAGGAAAAGGCTCGCAGGGAATTTCAAACTGCACTCACGTTGCAATTTAACAATACCTTTGGGACCGACGTGAATAGCCTTACATCCTGGCAAGCTCTGTGTGCTCGTTTACAAATTGAACCGATTCCAGAAACACTGACCGAGTGTCGAGGTGTAAGTGAAGATATAATGCCCTGTAGAAGACTTGTTTTACTGAGGGATATTGAAAATACTTGTAGATAGTCGCACGAACGCATGTGAACCTTGTAGATCTGGTTGATTCGCAGCGTAGAGTCACAATATTCCCGACTGTACAAGCACTGAGCGACTACACCATAGAAAATACAAGGTTCTTCCCGAGAAATAACGCGAATGCGGGGAACCTATTGAAGTTTCTCTTACGCCAGATTCATAACCCTCCTTCCAGTGAGAGAGGATCCGGCAGAAGAAGAAATAGGAGGGGTCGTGGTAGTGGTCGTGGTAGAAGAGGGGTGGGTGCATAAAGACAAGGAAAGCATGGTATTATGCGTTGGGCGTCACCGATATTTGGAGAGATCTTGTAAATATATGAAAAGTCCTATCGCTTTGGTTGCGTTTTCTAAACTAGTTAGCCGATTTGAATAGAAAAATATCAATATATACTGATAGGGTGGATTAGTACGAGTTGAGGTCAGAGAATATATGGGATATGAGGCAAATACGAGGACCTAAAGACTTAGAAGAAATTGGAGGACTCTTAGGAAGTTCGAAGGAATATACTCATGAAAGGCATGTGTTGATATTTAACCGTAATATGAATTAGAGTTGAATTTGGTGATCGAGCACGGTAAATAAGAACCTGTATTACTAATAGTAACACATATAAGTATTCGCGGGTACAACCATCACATATTACTCATACCTACTAAAACGACACTGAACTGTCATGAGAAGTTCCGTGTTCCAGCTCGAGTGTCCGCCCTGTGAAGAGGCCAGGGTGTTCGAATTGGATCGTCGTTAGTACCTTTTCGTTTGAATCAGCCTTTTCTTCTTCGACACGACGTTGAGCGGCGCGCATGAGTAATAAATTGAAGGAAATGCCAATGATCGAGAGGTTCTGCGAGTTATATAAAATATTCATAAGAATTGCAATGGGGTATGGAGACAGCACAACTCACAATGGATGTCACCACAGAAATTGCAAAAGAGTTAGGTGTCCACCATACCACAAAATGGGCTATGGTTATGGCTAAGTACAAGAAACCTGATTCTATTATAGCACGCATGATAAAGTGTAAATGATCTATCGAAGCCTTCGATTTAGACATTTTTGACACCCGCCAGATCCGCTTGGAGATCATGTCTGGTATTAAAAAGCAGATATCTCGGTCATCCACCAGGATAATATAAGTTAATTGCATCTCACATGTTGCATAGGCATTCAAGGCAATAGTTAAGCCCCAAAAAGGTGTCAGAATAGTACCTGGCCCAATAGTCATATTGACAGGTTCCCAAACAGAGACTATCGCTTGGTGCTGAACAACTTGCCAGTACGCCTGCAAAGCTGTACAAACCACTCCACCTAGCCATAGAACTATAGGGAATATGACGACGCGCTGTGATTTCTGGTAAATCAGCCAACAGCGATATATCTTAAAAGACATTAGAATAATGGACAATGGTAGTATCTTTTTTCATACGTACCAGCACAGCATCTGCCATCAATGCTGATAAATTGGTACTGGTGCACTTTGAAATGTTTGTTGAGCGATTGAGTACATGAGATTCATGACCAGCATTCACTCCAGCACACCTTCGCAATATTAACCCAAGTGGGGGCCGGGACTGATCCTAAGGTACTCGTAGACATTTCCGCCGTATTCGCTGTCCGGGCAGCTATCATGGTGCTTCTCAGAGAAAGCGAGAGGTTTGAAGTGGATAGGGCGAAAAGAAGAAGGGTGATAGTGAGCATTGGCCACTTGATTTTCTTCCGAATCTTCCAACCTTCATCTTCACATAGAAGCCACCGGAGACAATGGAATAAGGTGGCAAGATATAGTCCATGAACTAGGGCCGCGACGAAAATCGTTGCGACACTTTCGTCAAGAGGAAGTGACATGGGAGCTATCGAGTAAATAATCTGTGCAGTATTGGTGCAGGTCGGAACTCCATCACTTATATATGGTTCGGGCTTGGTATCAGAGCAATCCCTTGACTGGCGGGCCTACAGATCTCATACTTGTCAGACTGTGGGAAATATCAAAATACTGACGAATAAATGCGATTGGTGAAGAAAATTTTGTTGCATGTGGATAATATATGTAAATAGGGCGAATTGAAAGTTGACCGTGATGTGATCATCGTTCGAGGTGATTGACCATTCTTGAAGCCACTCAGCGAACAAAATAATCACTTCTCTATAAGAGTATCTCATGAGAAGCCCGTTATTGTAATAAATAGATCGCGAATGGTCTCATCTCGGCGGTTACGTTGCTTACTCCGCTAGTTCTGTGATTGCAGCCTTTCGAAGCTTGTGGCATGGAGTTGTATCTGTTCAATTAAAATAAATAATGAAGTTGAAGAGCTGTGTTCTATGCATAGGAGGATGTCATTTTGAGCGCTAGGTGTAATGTCTACACGGAGGGATGGCTTTGGAATTCCGGTGGGTAAAGGTAGAGATACTGTAGCAGCTGCGATTTCTAAAAGGCTCCTGAGAACGCTGAGCTTAATGGTCTTGAGCAAGCTCACTTCCACCCGGCTACTAAATCGACGGTTAATAGGTAAGGACATTAAGCTAATGTTATTTAATTTGCCAGGTGATAACCGTAAGTAAATAATATATTTTCTGACATATCACGCTAATGCTTTGCTCAGCATTACGATAGCCATTGAATGGACTTCAATAAATACATATGATTGAAGGTATCATAATTAAAAACATGTCCCAACATGTCCCAAGAAAGTAGAAAGTGTTTTGCTAGTAATACTCCATACTCCAAACATTCACAAAGGTCATTCTTAATACCAATCAAAGTGTCACTGGACCGTCACGAGAACTCATGTGCTCTTGCTCGAGCATTCATATTGTGAAAGGATCAGGATGTTCGAATTGGAGTGTGCTTAATAATTTTCGGTCTGAATCAACCTTCTGTTCTTCAACGCGACGTTGAGCAGCACGCATGAGAATGAGATTGAAAGCAATGCCAATAATCGGAAGGTTCTGCAGGTGATATTAGATGTAGACTGTTAGAATCAGGGATGGAACATAAAAACAGCTCGACTTACGATGGATGATATCACAGAAATTGCAAAGGAATTAGGCGTCCACCATACTACAAAATGAGCTATGGTTATAGCCAAATATAAGAAGCCTGATTCTATTATTGCACGCATGATAAAGCGCAGATGAGCTATCGATGCCTTTGATTCAGAGACTTTTGACACCCTCCAAATCCGCTGGGCAATCATATCTGTTATCAAACAACCGATATTTCAGTAATCTACAAAGACAAATCAATCGTACTTCATGCTCACATGTTGTATAGGCATTCAAGACAATAGTAGTTCCCCAAAAAGGTGTTAGGATAGTACCCGGCCCAATAGTCATGTTGACTGGTTTCCACACAGAGATCATTGCCTGGTTTTGAACAACTTGCCAGTATGCTTGCAAAGCGGTACATAACACTCCTCCGAACCATAAAATTATGGGGAGTATGATAACCCTTCGTACCTTCTGATAAATTAGCCAGCAGCGATATATCTTGAAAGTGACGTCAAATGGATCAACCATGGCTGTATTTTTCTCCACGTACCAGTACAGCATCTGCCATCAGTGCTGATAGGTTGGCACTAGTGCACTTTAAAAATGATCATTCAGTGACGGTGTGCATGAAGTTTTTCATGAATACCCAGTCAAGTGCACCTTTGTAATATCGACCCAAGTGGGAGCCGAGACTGATCCTAAAGAGTTTGTAGGTTTCCCGACCGCATTAGTCGTCCGGGCAGCGATCATAGTGCTTCTCAAAGAAAGCGAAAGATTCAAAGTGGATAGGGCGAAAAGAAGAAGGGTGATGATGAGCATCGGCCAGTTGATCTTCCTTCGCACCATCCAACCTTCATCTTCGCACAACAGCCATCGGAGACAGTGGAAAAATGTGGCAAGGTAAAGCCCATGAACTAGGGCTGCAACGAAAATAGTAGAGACACTCTCGTCAAGAGGCAGTGACATGGAAATTATTGTATGAGACACTTGTGCTGGAGTCATACTGGTTGAGATCTATTATATATGATTTTGGTCTTGATCTGAACAAAATAATATTATTGCGTCACCCGGATCCAGTACCACTTGACTGGTGAGCCTATCTCAGAGTTGTCAGAATGTGGAGACTGTCGAAACATTTTATGACAAGCAATGGAGACTACAGATCAGTATGCTGTTGGCAGGAAGATAAGCTGGGTAATTAGGATGGGTTTGGATTTGGTCATGATGTGATCGCCGTTCAAGCTGATTGACTATTCTTGAACCCACTCAGTCAACTAAACAGTTACATCTCTCTCATGAGGAGCATGTCCTTATGACGAAAAGGTCAAGAATGATTTCACATTGGTGAGTGAATTTCTTAATTCGTTAGTTCAGGGGTCGAAGCTTTTGAACCTATATCATATTGTATCTGTGCAGCTAAAATAATCGTTCATTTGTCGAGTCGAAGGAGCTTTTCGACTCAGAATATAGACAAAGTCATTTCGTGCACCAAAATATGGTTTCAAGGGGGGCCGATCGATTAGTGCCAGATGCTGGATCAACTTTTGACAGCGAAACATGGGGGCTGGGATAGTTTTCCCTGATATGTCTGATTCAATAGACTGAATCCCAATCTAATTCGGCCTAGTTGATGGTCAAATTAGTCAGCCTGCTTGCAGATGTCATAACTCATGCCATAACTCATACCCGAATCTTGTATGAATGACATTCCTAGGCGGTTCACCTCTCCGTTCAGGGAGACAATGAAGCGAGTCTTAATCCCTCGGACACGAAGTAAAATACAGGTCCCAGTACCAAATTCTGTTGATGAGCTTGATCTTCAGAACCACCGCATCTAATGAGAACACCGTCGCCTTCGAAAGCCGAGTGCAAGAAGGATGTTCCGAGAGATCCTTGAAAATGGAAGACTGGTTTTAGCAAGGGGGCACCGGGATTGGAAAAAAAGACCCGATCTCGAAATTAGATGTAAATGGGGTTGGGAAATCGATTT